>SJYT01048256.1:0-63541 GCA_006410635.1 Cephalophus harveyi | reverse complement strand
GTATCCTATCATTTTGCCTTTTCATACTGTTCATGGGGTTCTCAAGGCAAGAATACTGAAGTGGTTTGCCATTCCCTTCTGCAGTGGACCACATTCTGTCAGACCACTCCACCACGACCCGCCCGTCTTAGGTTGCCCCGCGGGCATGGCTTGGTTTCATTGAGTTAGACAAGGCTGTGGTCCTAGTGTGATTAGATTGACTAGTTTTCTGTGAGTATGGTTTCAGTGTGTCTGCCCTCTGATGCCCTCTTGCAACACCTACCATCTTACTTGGGTTTCTCTTACCTTGGGCATGGGGTATCTCTTCACGGCTGCTCCAGGAAAGCACAGCCACTGCTCCTTACCTTGGACGAGGGGTATCTCCTTATCGCCGCCATTCCTGACCTTCAACGTGCTGGGTTGCCTCAGGCCAAACAACCAACAGAGTGGGATCACAGCCCCAGCTGTCAGCAGACAGACTGCTTAAAGTCTTCCTGAGCCCTCAGCCACCTCTAAACAATCCTTGACATGACCCTGTCCACCAGGGGAGTCAAGACCCAGCTCTACCCACCCGTGGGCAAGCTCCAGTCCATCCCACCAGGAAGCCTGCACAGGCCTCTCTGACTAGCCTCACCCACCAGAGGGCCGACACGAGCAAGCGGAACTGCTGTCTTGCAGGCTGCAGGATGGAGACAGCAAATAAGGCGGCCGAGGAAGATGTGAGAGATGATAGCACAAGACAAAGCCCCAGAAGAAGGACTAAACCAAGCGCAGACAGGCAATCTACCTGAGAGAGAACCCAGGGTGGTGACAGTAAAGGTGATCCAAGATCTCACAAAAAGAGTGCAAGCACAGGCGAAGAAGATGCAGGAAGCGGTTAAGCTAGGAGATGAGCTAGGAGATTTAGAGAACAAACAGAAACGAACAATAACTGCAATGAAAAGTACAGTGGAGGGAACCACTAGAGGAAATGAGGCAGCAGAACGGATACGTGAGCGGGAAGACAACAGTGGAAATCACTGCTGTGGAACAGAATAGAAAAATGAAATGAGGACAGTTTAAGAGCCCTCTGGGACAACATTCAACGTACCAGTGTTCACATTATAGGGGTGCCAGAAGGAGAAGAGAGAGAGAAAGAACCTGAGAAAATACTCAAAACAGATAAGCGCTAGAAACTTCCCTAACTGGGAAAGGAAATAGTCACCCAAGTCCAGGAAGTACAGATAATTCCAGGCAGGATAAACCCAAGGAGGAACACTCCAAGAGACATAGTAATCAGTCGCTGTTAATAAAAATTCATGGCAAAGAGAGAAATATTAAAAGCAACAAAGGAAAAAGAACATACAAGAGAATGCCTGTAAGGGTCACAACTGGTTTTTCAGCAGAAACTCAGGCTAGAAGGGGGTGGTGTTGCTTACTTGCTCAGTTGTGTCCAATTCTGTGTGACCCCCGTGGACTGTAGCCGCCAGGCCCCCCCGTCCCTGGGATTCTCCAGGCAAGAACACTGGAGTAGGTTGCCATTTCCTTCTCCAATGCATGAAAGTGAGAAGTGAAAGTGAAGTCACTCAGTCGTGTCCGACTCTTCGCGACCCCATGGACTGCAGCCCACCAGGCTCCTCCGTCCATGGGATTTTCCAGTAAAGAGTACTGGAGTGGGGGGCCATTGCCCTCTGCTCTTTCCCGCTGAGCCACCAGGGAAACTCGATAGAAGGGACTGGCATAACATATTTAAAGTGATGAAAGGGAAAAACCTACAACCAAGAATTCTCTACCCCACAAGGCTCCTGTTCAGATTTGATAGAGAAATCAAAAGTTTATACAGAAAAGCAAAAGCTACGAGAACTCAGCAACACCAAACCAGCTTTACAGCAACTGGTTTCTGGAGAATGGCGCTCAGGACCAGCTGACTGGGAGTGCTGGCTGCCCAGGGGTTTGTGTCCGTTTTATTTTGTGACGTGGGCAAGTACACCAGCCAGGCTTTTTAGCAGGACGCTGAATGTTAAGTCCTCAGGAAGTTATGTGACTGCACACGTTTTAACTTAGTAATATTTTAGTAACCCGTATTGTCTCAAATGATTAGAAACTATAGACCTCATGTAAAATAGAAGGTTCCTCACTCACCTGGAAGAACCAAAGAAAAGTCACGTGTGCCTAGATGGTTTCACCAATAACTTTCAGGATCCGCTGGGTCTGAAGAGCTTGTGGAAGACAGCTAACAGGGGGATAAGCAGACAGACTTCCTCCTTTGCTCACCTGAACAGCAGAGAAAGGGGACACTTAGCTCATCCAAACAGGGCAGGAAGAAAACAGAGCCGGGGCCCCCAGGAGCTGGTGCTTGAATCATTCTACTTTCCTACATGTCTGAAACTTCCCAGGGAAAAAGTTAAAAGGGCACAGGCTCAGCAACACTCTCGAACGATGCTGGGGAGGTTCCGGGCCACATCGCTCTGTCCCGCACGATGGCTGCCTGAGCTCAGCTACAATTAGCACTGCAAGCTTCAAATCAGGGCTGCTGGGAAAAGTCGTTTAAAAAGCTACTGATCGGGTTGACGTCCCTTTAGTCCCCGTTCCTGTCCTCTGCGTCTTCAGATGTAACTTGTAACTTAGGATCTCTTTCCCATCTACTTTTTTATGATATTTTTAGAATTTTTTTTTTTTTTTTTTGGCTGTGCTGGTCTTCATTGCTGCACATGGGCTTTCTCTAGCTGCAGCGAGCGGGGGCTCTTGGCTGCGGTGCGAGGGCTCCTCACGGTGGAGGCGTCCCTCGCGTGGAGCACAGGCTCGAGGCCCGCAGCTTCAGCACGTGCAGCGTGCGCGCGGCGGTCTGCAGGGCCTGGACTCTGGAGAGCCGGCTCCGTAGTTGTGGCACACGGGCTTAGCTGCTCCGTGGTGTGCGGGATCTTCCCAGACCAGGGATCGATTGGCAAGCAGCTCTTCACCGCTGGAGCACCAGGAAAGTCCCTATTTTTCTGCTTTTTAAGAAGCGGTGGGAAAATAAACATAACATAAAGTTTGTCATTTTAACCTTTCTCAGCTCTGTGGCATTAAATCCTTCACACTGTGTAGCCAGCATCACTATTCATCTCCAGGCCTGTTTCGTTTTCCCAAGCTGAGACCCTGTCCCCACTAAACACCAGCTCCTCGCCCTGCCCCTCCCACTGCCTCTGACTGACTGTGACTGCTCCAGGGGCCTCGCGGGAGTGGGGCCACGTAGCGTCTGTCTTTCTGTGACCGGCTTATCTCACTCGGCGTGGTGTCCTCCAGGCTCACCCAGGTCGCCACATGGACACGTGGGCTGTTCCCGCCTTTCGGCCTCTGGGCATTGTGCTGCTGTGGCATGGCTGCACCCCGCCACTCTATTGTAACACATCTGTTACCAATGCTAAATTTTTAAAAATTCGACCCCAACCCACTAGACACAATCAGTGTGCTATAGCCAGCTCTTGCCATTCGCAGCGTCTCTAAAGTCTGTGCACTGCTGGGCCATTCTGAGTGACACATGGCATTCTTCCAGCTTCTCTGCTGGCTCAGGTGGTAAAGAATCTGCCTGCAGCGCAGGAGACCCGGGTTCAATTCCAGGGTCGGGAAGATCCCCTGGGGAAGGATATGGCAACCCATGCCAGGATTCTGGCCTGGGAAATCCCGTGGAGAGAGGAGCCTGGTGGGCCACAGTCCATGGGGCCGTAAAGAGTCGGACACGCCTGAGTGACTAACACTCTGACTTTAGGTGGCATTCTTACAACATAAGGTAAGTACATCTTATTAAAATTTTAATATGTCTCTTAAACTTTTGTGCATTTTTTCTCTCCATGGCTTTAGATGGTTTCTAACTTATTTCTGACCTATTGAAGGTCATGCTGGTGGGCACACCTTGGTACAGTCTCTCTGTGCACAGATGCCTCTCCAGAGACAGAACTACTCAGCTGTAGAATGGACACATTCCCATTGTCTTTGATTTTCTGAATTTCCCTGCAAAGTCGCTCTGCCAGTTTATATGGTCACATATTTGGAACCAAGAAGGGAGGCATCTCCATCGTGACGACACCGTTACAGCGACGCCCCCTCACCTGAAACTTCACTTTTTGTTAGTTACCACTGCCAATCTCAGTCCAAAAATATTCAATTAAAAAATTCCAGAGATAAAAAACTCATTCATAAGTTTTAAACTGCACAGTTCTGAATAGCATGGTGAAATTTTGCTATGAATTTTGCTAAGGGACCATCCCGTTCCCTTCTGCCCAGGACGTGAATCATTCTTTTGTCTAGCACATCCATGCTGGTTACCTAGCAGTCTCCATTATCAGATCTATGGTATCACAATGTTTGTGTTCAAGTAACCCTTATATCGGAGAAGGCAATGGCACCCCACTCCAGTACTCTTGCCTGGAAAATCCTATGGGCGGAGGAGCCTGGTGGGCTGCAGTCCATGGGGTCGCTCATGGTCAGACACGACTGAGCGACTTCACTTTCACGTTTCACTTTCGTGCATTGGAGAAGGAAATGGCAGCCCACTCCAGTGTTCTTGCCTGGAGAATCCCAGGGACGGGGGAGCCGGGTGGGCTGCCGTCTATGGGGTGGCACAGTGTCAGACACGACTGAAGCGGCTTAGCAGCAGCAGCAGCAACAGTACATTCCAGAATGTTTAGAAAAAAGCATAATATGTACCTGGCCTAAGTTTAAAAAAATATCTATGTGGTAGTGAAAAGCCTTCCCCAGTAACTCAATCAGTAAAGAATCTGCCTGCAGTGCCAGAGACCCAGGTTTGATTCCATGGCCAAGAAGATCCCCTGGAGAAGGAAATGGCAACCCACTCTAGTATTCTTGCCTGGAAAATCTCATGGACAGAAAAGCCTAGTGGACTACAGTCCAAGGGGTTGAAAAGACTTAGCAACTAAACCAGTGAAAAAGAAGATGAAATCATTCTAATATAGAGTAGCCAAAAACATTTTATGAGAATGCAATGTCAGTTTCATGGAAATACATTCTATACAGAAAATCAGATTACATTAATAGCATTTTTAGTATTCAGGTTTCTCTCTGGACTTGTGAATTACCAAAACAAGATATGAGAAGTTTTAAGTCATAGACATGAATGTAAGCCTAGGAATTCCTGGCTTTTTGAAATGGTTTTACTTACATAAGCCTTTATTGAAGAAGAGTTACTCATCTAAGACTAACTTCACTAAATACTAATGCTATCAAAGTTCAAAGACATTCTGTGGTGCATTTAGAGATAATACCTATGTCCAGGTTCTGATTCAGTGAAAGTCAGAATTCAGGATGCCTCCTCTGCTTCCTCTTTCACTTAGATTTTCCAAATCTGAAAAATCAAGAGAGACTCAGCTGGATTTCTCCGTGTTGAGGCTGCCGGATGTGCTTATATGGAAAGATGGCTTTAGCTCATCTCTCCACAGACCAGCAATCTTGCTGTTGCCTCAAAAGTCTGACAGTACCTGTCATGTCACAGGGAAAGAGGGAGTCCCCAAAGTAAAAGACTTCTTTCATCCTCAGAAAATGATGAAGAAGTAACATGTGGAGGAATGAATCTGGGTTTTTATCAGGTGCCAATCATGGAGTATTCTCCAGGAAGTGATTTTAGACCCCTGGGCGTCGCAAGGTGCGTGGATAGCTGCAAAGGGAGTGGGCAGCTCTGGCTTCTACCACCCCACAGAGCAACCCCAGCCCCAGACTCCAGGTGGATTCCATGGAGGTACAGCCTCCATGAAGCATTATTGCTGAAAGGGTTTAAATTGATCCAATTAAGGCTTTAGCTAGAGCTTTGATTGTTTTATCTTCTTTCAGAAGATAGAGGAGGCTGATTATAGTAATTAGCTGATATAGTCTCATTATTAAAGAGGAAAACCATTACAGAAGCTACATCAGCCAACTTTGTTCTTTGAAAGGGATTCACCAGCTCCTGGAGACTCCAAATTGCCCAGAGCGGGTGTGACAGCACTGGGTGCCAGTCGCCCGAGGCTCTCCCTACCAGCACAGTCACAGCATAAGACAGCGTCTTGACTTCCCTGGGGGCTCAGCTGGTAAAGAATCCGCCTGGAGACCTGGAGTTTTATCCCTGGGTTGGGAAGATTTCCTGGAGAAGGGAAAGGCTACCCAGTCCAGTATTCTGGCCTGGAGAATTCCATCGACTGTATAGTCCATGGGGTCACAATGAGTCGGACATGACTGAGCAACTTTGACTTACTTATTAACACTGGCAAAAAAAAAAAAAAGTCAGGGAAGCTAATGGCTAGCCCAGCTTCCCAGGTAGTGCAGTGATAAAGAGCCCCCTGCCAGTGCAGAGACTCGGGTTCGATTCCTTGGTCAGGAAGATCACCTGGAGGAAGAAATGGCAACCCACTCCAGTATTCTTGCCTGGGAAATCCCATGGACAGAGGATTCTAGCAAGCTACAGTCCATGGGGCTGCAAAGAGACAGACACTAACTAAAACCAGAGTGTAAACTGTAAAAATGGATTTGGTTGACCTGATGATTGGAAAGGGCCAGCAAGACCTGAAAGGGGAACTAAAAGGAAGGCGGAGTTTGTGCAGGTCACCAAAATAGACATTATCTTTTATTGAGGTATAATTGACATATAACATTAGGTTGGGCTTCCCTGGTGGCTCAGTGGTAAAGAATATGCCTGCAGTGAAGGAGCCCCAGGAGACACAGGTTCGATCCCGGGGTCAGGAAGATCCCCTGGAGGAGGGCATGGCAACCCACTCCAGTATTGCCTGAAGAATCCCACGGAGAGAGGAGTCTGGTGGGCTACAGTCCATGGGGTCGCAGAGAGCTGGACACGACCGAGTGAGTGAGCATGCATACGTGCAACCTTATGTTAGTTTCAGGTGTACAAAACAGTGATTTGATATACGCATATATTGTGAAACGATCTCCACAGTAAGTCAACACTCATATCCATAATTGTTACACTTTTTTTCTTGTGATTTTAAGTTTTAAGATCTACTCTCAGCAACTGTCATCAAATACGTAATTCAGTTTTATTAACTAGAGTCACCATACTCTACATTACATCTCCTGCATCTACTTTATAACTGGAAATTTGTACCTTTTGATCCCCTTCACCCATGTTGCCCACCCACACCCTTGCCTTTAGCAAGCACCAGTTTAGAAAGCTCAGTGGATCCCATACAGGACAAATACTTAACAAACAAACTGCTTAAAACTAAAGGCAAAGAAGATATTTTGAAGTCTATCAGGGGGAAACGATGCATTTTGTGTAGAGGAAACAGTATTCAAGTTACAGTGTCCTTTAAGAAGTGAATGCATGAACAAATTGTGTTATTTCACTCATAACTCCTGAGAGCTTCTTTGAGTCTATAACATCAATATCTGTGTTATCTTGGGTTTGGCATCTATGTATTTATTGTGCCTTAGTATATTGGTCACATTTTCCTGTTTCTTTATATGTTGAGTAATTTTGAACTGTATTTTGGACTTCTGAATATTGTACTATGTTTTCAGTCCTGTTACAATCCTCTGCAGAATGTTTATGCTTTTGTTTTAGAGGAAAATGGAAAGTTCTGCTTCATCTTCTCTTTGGTCTGTTCCAGTCTAAGCTGTGTTGGTTCAGGTCGGTCCAGCGTGTGTACCTGGTTGTACCGAGACTTCTGAGGGGCGTACACAGAATTCAGTTCAGTTCAGTCACTCAGTTGTGTCCAGCTCTTTTCAACCCCATGGACTGCAGCACGCCAGGCTTCCCTGTCCTTCACCATCTCCTGGAGCTTACTCAAACTCACATACATTGAGTTGGTGATGCCATCCAACCATCTCATCCTCTGTCGTCCCCTCTTCTCCTGCCTTCAATCTTCCCCAGCATTAGCGTCTTTTCTAATGAGTCAGTTTTTTGCATCAGGTGGCCAAAGTGTTGGAGCTTCAGCTTCTGCATCGGTCCTTCCAATGAATATTCAGGACTGATTTCCTTTAGGATGGACTGGTTGGATCTCCTTACTGTCCAAGGGTCTCTCAAGAGTCTTCTCCAACACCACAGTTCAAAAGCATAAATTCTTCGGTGCTCAGCTTTCTTTATGGTTCAGCTTTCACATCCATACATGACTACCGGAAAAACCATAGCTTTGACTAGATGGACCTTTGTCAGCAAAGTCATGTTTCTGCTTTTTAATACACTGTCTAGGTTTGTCATAGCTTTTCTTCAAGGAGCAACTGTCTTTTAATTTCATGGCTGCAGTCACCATCTGCAGTGATTTGGGAACCCCCAAAATAAAGTCTCTCACTGTTTCCATTGTTTCCCCATCTATTTGCCATGAAGTGATGGGAGCTGATGCCATGATCTTCGTTTTTCGAATGTTGAGTTTTAAGCCAGCTTTTTCACTCTCCTCTTTCGTTTTTATCAAGAGTCTCTAGTTCATCTTTGTTTTTGCCATAAGGGAGGTGTCATCTGCATATCTGAGGTTATTGGTATTTCTCACGGCAATCTTGATTCCAGCTTGTGCTTCATCCAGCCCAGCATTCTGCATGATGTACTCTGCATATAAGTAAAATAGAAAGGGTGACAATATACAGCCTTGATGTACTCCTTTCCCGATTTGGAATCAGTCTGGTGTTCCATGTCCAGTTCTAACTGTTGCTTTTGATCTGCATGCAGATTCCTCAGGAGACAGGTCAGGTGGTCTGGCATTCCCGTCTCTTGAAGAACACATAGGCTTAGAAAGGCATTCTCTGGTGGTCTTCGCTGTGGGCTTCCCTCCAGCAGTCTCTGGCCCGCACTGGCCCTTTGGCCTCTGTCTTCTGGCCAGAAGTCTATGATTTCCGTTACCATTGTCATGTCACTTCATGAGATCTTTAGAAGTCCATGTGAGAAAAGAAGTGGAAAACTGACACCTACGTGGGCTGCATCTCCAAGATATGACTTCTTCCACTATTAGCTTGTTTTTGTGTACTTATCAGAGTTCTCAGGTAGTTTTGAAAAAATATTTTGTCCAAATATATCAGCCACAATTAAGAAGAGGAATGGGTTCCACTGGTTTAGAACTGAACAGTATTTTTAAATTCCAATTTCTAAAAATTTCATGTCTAGAATTTTTATGAGTCCTTTTTATTTCTTTAACAGGTGTCATGTTTATATTACATTGGTGGTTACTGCAGTATCTACAACCACAATCAACCCCCAGATTTTCTTTGTGCCCCTTTGTTATATTTTCTTTTTGTTTCTTCTTGGCGCTTTGTCCATCTCCAGATAGTAATTGTTCTATTTCATATCACTTCAGAGTTTGAAACTGTGTTAAGAGCTCTGTCTCTTATGAGACTGATTAGAAGTTTGTGTCTTCTTAGATAGTTGTAGAGTTACATTATCTACTAGGTACTTGTCAGCCACAGATATAAAGTAAAGACATTTAGGAGAAAAAGCATAACTCCATATATTTAAATTATTCAAGACAGCAAATCCTCTATACCACCATTAATCATTCCAAAACTAGTGAATTGGCTCACTTAAGAGAAGCTATCTATCACTGAATAATTAGACATTTACTGTCCTTCCCCTTTATGAATTTTAAGAACTTGATCCTTTGTTTTTTAGCACAGATTAGCACAAAAGGACTGATGGTGGCATAGCCATTGCCCACCAGCATCTGGACAAAAAGAAGACCTGGGTCACTCTTCCTCAACATTCCTGAGAAGGAAGTGATCATGCAGTCCAGAAAGTACAAGACCACAAAGAAACTCATGAGCAGCAGAATGGTCTCAGTGGCCCTTTCTTCCGGGGATGCTTTTGGAGAAAGCTTGGTGCTGTGAAGGTGCTGGGTCTGCCTCTTATGCCTGTACAGGAGAGCCACCGTGTGTCCACTTGCGACGACCATGAGCCCTATGAGAGAGACATCCCAGAAGGTCGCTAGGGAGAAATATATGTGCCTGAGAAAGTAACTCAAGGTCCCAAGTGAGCAGGATTCAGTGATAACCAGAAAACGGTCCGAGGTCACATTGGGTGTGGCAATGGTTGAGACTAAATAGCGACTACTAATGGACATGTTAAAGACCCAGAGGAGGAGAAAGCAACGTAGGTTGTGATTTGACGATTTAAGTTTGAATTTTGCCAAACAGGAGTTTCTGACGTTGAGGGTGATGGCCTGGAAGACGCTCAGCAGGCAGGTGGTACAAATGGAGAGGCCCCTTGCCAACCTGTGTAAGTAGAAAACTGATTTACATTTGATGTCATCCCAAGCGTTCTGAGACCCAAAGATGTCTGTACCTATGAACCCCACGGCTACTAGCATAACTATGTGGATTAGGGCCAAGTGACTAACCATCAGATCCGTGGGCTTGGGCCTGTGCTTGAGAAGGAAGGTGTGGACGTGGAAGAGAAGAAGGGTAGTGTTGGCTGAGATCCCAATAACAACCTCGCAGAAGAATGCATTTCTTATAGCAACAGAACTGGAGGGTTTATCTTTATCCATCTCTATGGGGACATCTATTTATAGTAAACGTCTGAAGATAAAAGCAAGAAAAATTCTCTTTACCACAAATATTACCTTCACTATTTTCAACCGACACCATTACCATCATCAAAGCATGTGGACTGATCCGAATGCATCCGTTTTTCAGGTCCACACATCCATGGACTTGATACGCAAGTCTGCCTTCGCGCCTACCTGGATGTCATTATGCTTCGCTCGCCCAGCCCACCCCTGCACAACCCATCCACGGTGGACAATGTATCCCATTACTGGGCTGGGCTCTAGCGGCACAGCTATAATTAAGTGTCACGCTTGATAGAAGTCAGTTGCTCATTTTTACCTTACTTTTTACTTTTCACAGTCAACAGTCATTATTAAAACCACTGGCAAATCTTCTTTCTCGGTAGGAACACTCCATAGTAGAAGCAGAAAAGCTGATCTCCTTTCTCCAAAATATTGATCCAGAAAGATGACAAAGATTAACACAATCAAAAGCACTCCTTTACATTAGCTGGCACGGAGCGCAGGAGAGACAGAAGGAATTATGCCTCTAATCATCCAACTACATCCAGACTTCAAGGTTCACAGACAACTCTATTAGTGAGAAACATACTGCAAATATTTATTTATCTGTTTATTTTTACATGAATATGATAAAGATCCCCAGTGCCACAACTAAGACCCAGCGCAGACAAATAAATAAACATGTTTTTAGAAAAGAAAGATATATACCTATTTCTGTGCTTCAATAGCAAACATATTCTGGAAAATATGAATATTTCATTAAAACAAGCTAAAATAAATCCTATTGAGTGTCCTCGCACATCGATGCTTCATCACACTTACTGCTTGAACTGCACGCCACTGTTCAGGAGAGTAGTGGCAGAGCAGAAACTTTCCCGTCAACAGCGTGATCTACGAGACCCTCTTCAAACAAGCCTCTCAGCAGTGACTGATGTTCGGAGGGTATCTGGCTCGCCTAACGTACCAAGCACAAACCACCTCATTTATACACCTGAAATGCCCTCAAAGGGGCTTGATCATAATGATCATAATGATCACAGGCACAATAACAGACATGAAAATTCTGAACCAGGTCATATTCTAAGAGGCTACCACACTGAGAAAGAGGAAAGAAAAGCTAAGTGGGAAAATTAGGAAACAAAAACAAAAGGTAAAACGAGGAAAACAAAACAACACGTAAACGGAGTGATACGTGTCAATGAGAAACACAGGCATTCTTTTGGGAAAATTACCACTAGGAGCTGCTGTAACTGATGGCGCAGACTGAGGCTCACAGCTGAGGTTCCTTTCAAAAACCCGATCAAGGAAGCAATCACTTTAGATATTGTATCATTGTGCAATTATGTGAATCACGGATAATCATGTGATACACAGTGCCATCAACATGGGCCACACACTGCTGGAGACTGTTAAGGTCATTTCACTCGAGCCAGGGGTCAGAGAAGTGATGAGTGTGAGTGAAAGAGGACACCCCGCACCAGAGCCCGAGGTAAACGTGGGTGTGGTGACCTTGTGGACAGATGACAGGGTGAAGGAGAGGAGAGAGCATCTGTGTTCGCTCTATACGAGCAGAGTAACTCCTTGGGATGGAGATAAGGTAAACACCCTGGTTTATGTTCAGCAGTATGCAGTGTGCCGCAGACACGTGAAAGCGCACATCTTGGTTTACCGCTGTATGACGCAGCACCTCCACTTCCATCGCTGCTATCCTCTGTTACAAAGTAGGAATGAACAGAAAGGATCTGGGAGGCGAGAGTGACAATATGCCGTGTATGTGGGTTTGGACTGTGGGTGTGCTAGAAAACACGTTCCACCTTGTGGCAACTTCTAGCTGGAGAACCGGGAAGAGAACAATGGAGAAAGGGCCTGAAAGGTCAGGGAAGCAAAATCACCACCGTCCAGAGGTCAGTGATGGGTACAGAGCATCTGAAAACATATGAACTTCAGGAGAATGAAAAAGAAAACCCTGAGGAACGGTCGAATATGTTAACAGCAGCGGCTTCCTAAAACACATGGGTGAGAATTACCTACTGTTTTTACAGATTTCAAGGACTGCAAAGTATAGCTCAGGGTGGCTGCTTACCCAGGGCTGTTTGGGTATTTACAGCATGGATATTTTTACATCTATTCTGTGAAAAGGCCAAACAAGAGTAATCATTATTCCAAACACAAAGGAAAACCCCAGTGGTGCTTTATCACAAACCCAGAAAGTCCTACATAAGAATGGGTCTGGGTTACTTGCTTCGGAGTTTTTACATTATCATCCTCCTCTTTGTATTTCAGTAACAAAAAAAAGATCAGTTCACACTTCTCTCATAATAAATTCACAAGACATAGTTTGGAAAAAAAAAAATCTAAAATGCAAGCATAGAGGTCAGGGCAGATGAAAATGTTTTTTGCTCCAAATTTTCCTTCTACTGAAATGGGTTCTGGCATATCCAAAATGAAAGGGAACAGACATTTTTAAGATGAATAACCTATGAAGAAAAGAGAAGAAGACACAAAGTCTTTCTCCTCACCAAATACTGTTGATTCTACGTTAGGTCTTCCGCGGACGAGCCGGGGACACGTCTACCATCAGCACTATGCTTTCCTTATTTTTTACGTAATCACAGCCTCATTTTCACTGTCCTCTGATTTGAAATTCCCTAACTGCTAGAGCATAGTCCTATCTACATTAATTTGAAACTTATGAAAGTAAAACTGGGACAAGAAAGATCTTCATGAGAAAAAAGTGGTAAATATTTTGGAGGAATGTGAGGTTAAACTCTCTTTAAAAGTGATGTTTCCAAACAAAGAATCTGATTTTCTTCTAAATGCTTAGTTTTTGCTTTTTTTTTCAATAACCCGAAACCCAGAGGGCACTTATTTTTAAAAGCTCTAATTGATTTATGAAAATGAGAGAAATGAAACTGAGCATATTTAATGAAAATGCAGTCAGAGCTAAAAATTTGTTCCTTTAAGAAAAATATTATTATATTAGTAATACTCTAACATAACAGTATAATCTCTTCCTTGAGAACTCAAATAGCAAGTAAATAAAAGTAATTTTATTCAGGGAAAAAACACATATCAGCAATTAATTAATTTAGTATTTCACATGAAAAGACCCATTATTTTTATGAGTCACCAACTTAAAGGATGAACTACATTAACAAGAACAATTCCCCACTCCATTAAAGAGAAAACCATCCTCTGATCTGGGAGATGGTTAGAGTAGAATGGCTCATCTGAAAAAAACATCACTATTAGACCAAATTTGCCTCTTTCTCCAGCCCGCCTGTAAGCGCATCCATGCGCTGGAAAAAAAAAAGAGGAACAAAGTGTGGAACAAAGAGGCACTTACCCAGATGGACGTGTGGGGTGATCTGTGTACGCGAGACGGACTGGAGCAATTTCAAGGCAAGGATATCATTAGCTCATCTCTCTGCAGGCCTGTAATTTTAGTGTCTAGAAAGGTGACAAGATCTGGCTGGGGACAAAAGAATCATGCTGTCCCCAGTGGAACATTTTACTTGTCTATTAATTTTAATTCGTTCTCTCCAGGAAAATAAATACCCGGGGAGATCTGTACTCAAAACTTTTCTGCAAATTCCCTTGCCACATCTGAGTGGAAGGAACAGAAGGGTAACAGTCATGGTAGAAAATACTAGTTCTCTCATTTTGATCCTAAGATCAAATTAAAATACTCCCATTTCAACTTGGTAATTTTCTCGGGGGTGAGAGACTCCTGGTCCCTCCGCGAGTTCCAGCGGCTCAGTGTGTCCTCCCCCTCGAGCGTCTGATGGACACCCTCGCCCTTAGGCCAGTTCTCAGGTGCAGCATGTATTACCAGATTCTGAGTATTAGCACTCACATAGTTCGTGATTTCAAAAGCTTCGTTTATGTTCCAAACTGTGAGTCAATCCTAAAAGTGAGCTGAAAGGAAATAAAAGGAAAAATAGAGGAGAAAGAGGCACAGCTAGAGGCTGAGAGCTGAGGGAGTGACAGGCATGTGCAACACAATTAAAGCTGGGGTGCCGCCTGCCTCCACTCCACCGTATGGGGAGCCTGAACGACCTGGCCGTGGTCCTAACAGAGGCAGCCAAGAGCCTGCATTTCCTCTGAAATAAATAATATCAAATTATGCTTCAGTCTCAAATATGGTTTCCACAAAATTATATAAACAACTACAAAACATGTGACAAAATGGGGCCCCGTAACTTATACTCAACTGGAATGCCATCTCCTCCACTAGCTTTGTTCGTAGTGATGCTTTCTAAGGCCCACTTGACTTCACATTCCAGGATGTCTGGCTCTAGGTGAGTGATCACACCATCGTGATTATCTTGGTTATGAAGATCTTTTTTGTACAGTTCTTCTGTGTATTCTTGCCACCTCTTCTTAATATCTTCTGCTTCTGTTAGGTCCATACCATTTCTGTCCTTTATCGAGCCCATCTTTGCATGAAATGTTCCCTTGGTATCTCTAATTTTCTTGAAGAGATCTCTAGTCTTTCCCAATCTGTTGTTTGCCTCTATTTCTTTGCATTGATCGCTGAGGAAGGCTTTCTTATCTCTTCTTGCTATTCTTTGGAACTCTGCATTCAGATGCTTATATCTTTGCTAGTAAAGTAATGCTCAAAATCCTCCAAGCCAGGCTTCAGCAATACGTGAACTGTGAACTCCCAGATGTTCAAGCTTGTTTTAGAAAGGGCAGAGGAACCAGACATCAAATTGCCAACATCCGCTGGATCATCGAAAAAGCAAGAGAGTTCCAGAAAAACATCTATTTCTGCTTTCTTGACTATGCCAAAGCCTTTGACTGTGTGGATCACAATAAACTGTGGAAAATTCTGAAAGAGAT
The DNA here is from genome assembly GCA_006410635.1 of Cephalophus harveyi. NCBI lineage: Eukaryota > Metazoa > Chordata > Mammalia > Artiodactyla > Bovidae > Cephalophus > Cephalophus harveyi. The sequence goes on along the minus strand of SJYT01048256.1, from coordinate 48,263 downwards.
GGTAATACCAGACCACCTGACCTGCCTCTTGAGAAACCTATATACAGGTCAGGAAGCGACAGTTAGAATTGGACATGGAACTACCGGGGTCCAGCCCTGGTTGGGTCCAGGGTATCCGAAGCGCAGATGGCGAGGCAAGGGAGATATATAAATTTAGAGAGAGATAAGGAAAGAATTTGCAATTCAGAGAATAGAGGAGAGAAAGAGGCTTATATTCCTTTGTTTACACAGAAAGTCAATAAAGTCTAGAGACAAGAGACTTGCACCGTTTATGTAGGCCGCAGGCACCCTCCTGGTCTCCCGAGGGAGTGAAGACGTAGGGCGTCTTCCCGTTCAGGTCTTAGAAGCCCAGGCAAATAAGTAAACACGGTGGACCTCTGTGCTCCAGATGGGAATTAGCCTGAAAAGGAGAGTAAGAAAGAAAAGACGACACAGGGAAACCAGGCTCTTGTGGAACTGGTCCTGGTCCTGGTCTGTCTCTTTATTTTTCAGGGAAGCTTTTATACTTTAAGTTGTACATAGAGATAAATGTAAGAAGCAGAGTCACACAGGGTCAGCTGCTCTGACCCTTATCTAAAGACAGAGTGTTCTTTGCATATCTTTGTTCTTACAAGAGTCTTACATTTGTTTACAATATCTTCTAGTCTGGAGACTGATTATCATTTTATGGCCCCATCTTTCTTTCTATTGATAAAGGTTAGTTAATCAGAAAACTTGTTTTCCCTTAAGATCTACTTAGTCTTAAGATAGTGATAAAGTTATATTCTTACCTAGCAAGGATACAACGATTTATAACAAAGAAAGAGGAGTACAGTGATTTATAACAAAGAGAAAATTCATTAACTCGAAAGTCTAGTATTGCTAACATCAAAACTACTATATTTCTTTTTCTACATTCCAATTACATTGATTAACATACTCCCAGGTGCCTAAGGATATGGAGGCCTGGCAGCAATCATTAACTCAGCAATGAAACCCTTCACCAACATGATTTTTATCTTTAGAAAAGCCCTATGCTTACTAAGACTTTCAAAATACTCCAAACTCTCTGTGCTGTTTATGGTTGAGAGGTTGTGAACAATCATGTGCGTAGTAGCAGGAGTGTGGATGATCCTGTCACACAGCTAGTCTGCCAGCAGAGAGGGTTGAGCTGAGACACTCCTTTTATATGCAGGAGACTATTAACTGGAGCTCTAAGTTAATTTCCCAGAGAAAGGTGGTTGGCGATAGCCCCTGTTAATGTCAGAAGAGTGTAGTATAACAGACAGATTTTGGTTTCGGGGGTAGATGCTCAAGCAGATCTAGGGGACCCCTGGAGTCTTGATCCACCTTGCCTGTCAGGCCTCTTCCGCATGACCTTGTCATGGGCAGGGTCCGGGAGTCCCTCGAGTCCTGACCCGCCTTTGCCCGTCAGGCCTCTTCCTCATGACCTTTGCCATGGGTGGGATCTCCCGTGCTGGCTCCCAGCAGAACAACAGACTGGTTCCAAATAGGAAAAGGAGTATGTCAAGGCTGTACATTGTCACCCTGCTTATTTAACTTATATGCAGAGTACAGCATGAGAAACGGTGGGCTGGAAGAAACACAAGCTGGAAGAAAGATTGCCGGGAGAAATATCAATAACCTCAGATATGCAGATGACACCACCCTTATGGCAGAAAGTGAAGAGGAACTAAAAAGCCTCTTGATGAAAGTGAAAGTAGAGAGTGAAAAAGTTGGCTTAAAGCTCAACATTCAGAAAACGAAGATCATGGCCTCCGGTCCCATCACTTCATGGGAAATAGATGGGGAAACAGTGGAAACAGTGTCAGACTTTATTTTTCTGGGCTCCAAAATCACTGCAGATGGTGACTGTAGCCATGAAAGTAAAAGACGCTTACTCTTTGGAAGAAAAGTTATGACCAACCTAGACAGCATATGGAAAAGCAGAGACATTACTTTGCCAACAAAGGTCTGTCTAGTCAAGGCTATGGTTTTTCCTGTGGTCATGTATGGATGTGAGAGTTGGACTGTCAAGAAAGCTGAGTGCCGAAGAATTGATGCTTTTGAACTGTGGTGTTGAAGAAGACTCTTGAGAGTCCCTTGGACTGCAAGGAGATCCAACTTGTCCATTCTGAAGCGGATCAGCCCTGGGATTTCTTTGGAAGGAATGATGCTAAAGCTGAAACTCCAGTACTTTGGCCACCTCATGCGAAGAGTTGACTCATTGGAAAAGACTCTGATGCTGGGAGGGCTTGGGGGCAGGAGGAGAAGGGGACGACAGAGGATGAGATGGCTGGATGGCATCACGGACTCGATGGACGTGAGTCTGAGTGAACTCCGGGAGTTGGTGATGGACAGGGAGGCCTGGCGGGCTGCGATTCGTGGGGTCGCAAAGAGTCAGACACGACTGAGCAACTGAACTGAACTAAACTGAACTTATAATCAAAGGAAAACATAATCTCTGAAAGCAGACCCACCTGTGTTCTAGATATTAGAATTAGGAGACAGTGCTTTAAAACAAGTGGGGCTTCCCAGGTGATGCAGTGGTAAAAAAATTTGTCTGCCAATGCAGGAGATGTAAGAGATGTGGGTTCAGTCCTTGGGTTGGGGAGATTCCCTGGAATAGGAAATGGCAACCCACTGCAGTATACTTGCCTGAAAAATTCTGTGGACAAAGGAGCCTGGCAGGCTCCAGTAGCAAACCATGGGGTCGCAGAGAGCTGGATACGACTGAGCGACTGAGCGACTGAGCACATACACACACACACACACACACACTAGAACACAGCTGCTGTCAATATTTTAAAGGTTAGAGCAGATATAACAGATGAAAAGATTGTTTCTGTAGAGACATGAAAACCTAAAAGGAATTTAATAGAAATGTAAGAAATAAAATATATAATGTCTACAATCTAAAATTTCAAATGGGAGGATTGGACACCCCAGAGAAAAGCTTCAAGGAACTTCAGAACAAGTTAACAGACATCCAAACTCATTTAGGAAGGGAAAAGTTTTTTTTTTAATGAAATAAGCATAAGTAGGGTAATAAGCATTCTATAATATGTGTTATTAAAATACTGGGAGAAAATAATGGTCAAAGTTTTCCCAGATATGACATAGACCAAGAATCTGAACAAATGCTAAGAAAAACAGAAAGAAAACAAGACCTCAGGGACTTCCCTGGTGGTCCAGTGGTTAAGAATCTGCCTTGCAATGCAGGGGACGTGGGTTTGATCCCTGGTTGGGGAGCCAGGATTCCACATACTGCGGAGAATCAAAGCCCACGTGGGAAAGCTACTGACTCTGAGGGCCACAGCTAGAGAGCCCACAAGCATGCGATGAAGATCCCGAACGCCGTGACTGGGACACGGCACAGCCAAATAAACAAATAATGATTATTAAGAAAAGGAAACAAGACCTCAGCACAGTACAGTGAAACTGCTCAAAAATAAAGATAAAACAGAAAAATCTTAAAAGTAGCCAAAACGAGAGACATTTAAAAGTAGATGAAAAATGACAAAAATCAGAGACATGAGCCTATCAAAACTCGTGCAATCAGAAGACAATGAAACATTATCTGAAAAGTTAAAATGTTTTCCCACAGATTTCTATATCTAGTGAAAATCATACCTGAAGATGAGAACAATATTTTTTAGAAATATAAAAGTTGAGAGAGCTAATCACTAGCATAAACAAATAAATGATATATAAATACATATAACAGAAGGTTCTTCTGGATGTAATCAAGAAATAAATGATTGAAACATGGATCCACAGGAAGAAATAAAGAAAAAAAATGACAAATATGTAAAAAAACACAAAAAACTATGTTTTTTTCCTCTTAATTTTTAAAAAATCTAATGACTGTTTAAAGCAAAAGGAACAATACATTGTGGGATTGATAACATTTGTAGAACTTGTAAAATATAAGACAAAGGATAGAGAGGGGGTATAGATGCCAAAATCCTTAACAAAATATTAGCAAGTCAAATCCACCAAAGCATAAAAAGATATAAACAGCAGGACTAAGTGGATTCATTCCCACCTAGGGTGGGTCAACTTTTGAAAATCAATGATCATAATCCATTATATCAACTAAGAAAAAGAAAACATCATATATAATAATTATATCAATAGATACAGAAAAAACATTTGACAAAATCCAGCACCCACTCTTGATGAAAAAAAAAAAAGAACAAACTAACACGAGATGGGATCTTCCTTTTCCTGATAAAGAGCAACTACCAAGCGTGTACCATTAACATCATACTTAAAGGTGAGATGTCTTCCCTCTAAGACCAGAAACAAAGTACGATAATAATACTCTTTTACACATTCAGTAGCATATATGAAATTATAAACCAAAACCAAGAATGTGGCAAGGATGTTAATCAGCCAGAAGTCTCAGACATCACTGGTGGGAATGTAAAATGATACAATGACTCTGGAAGCCTGCGGCAGTTTCTTACCGAGTCAAACATAAGCCTACCGTTTTGCTTAGCAATTCCACATATTAATATGCATTTATCCCAGAAAAAATGCAAACACATCCACACACATACAAAAAAAGACTTGTACACTCACAGCAGCATTCACAGTAGACAACAGTTGGAAACAATCCAAGTGTCCTTGCGGCTACTGCTGCTGCTGCTGCGTCGCTTCAGTCGTGTCCGACTCTGTGCGACCCCATACATGGCAGCCCACCAGGCTCCCCCGTCCCTGGGATTCTCCAAGCAAGAACACTGGAGTGGGTTGCCATTTCCTTCTCCAATGCATGAAAGTGAAAAGCAAAAGTGAAGTCGCTCAGTCGTGTCCGACTCTTAGCAACACCATGGACTGCAGCCTACCAGGCTCCTCCGTCCATGGGATTTTCCAGGCAAGTGTCCTTGAAGAAGTGAATTGTTATTTTACTTCAGCGGGATACTGCTCAACAATCCCAGTGACAGAACTACTTCCACAGGCATTGTTATGCCAAACAAAAGAAGCCAGACTCCCCGAGGAAATACGTATGTTCTAGCGAAGTCAGAGTTGACAGAAGGGGCAAATGAAACCACGGTAGTGTTGCCTGTAGGATGTGGAGGGGCTGATGGTGCAGGCACCTGAGCAAGTCTAATGGGAAAATGGAAATACTCTATATTGTGATTGGATTGGAGGTTTCACAAGTGCTTCCATTTGTCAAAATTGTATGGATAAGGTGTGTACATTTAAACAATAAATTGAAACCTCTAAATGAACCGTAAGTGGTGATGAATGATGGGCTGGTGTGCGGTGGACGAAGATGCAAATGACAGAAAGAGCATAAGTATCAAAGCTGTTAATAAGTGTTCATTGAATTATTCTGCAGGTTTTACATTTTAAATTATGCATAATAAACTGTTAAAATCAACACTGGAATGCAAGAATAATATAGACAAAACCAAGAATGATCTTTTTCATTTCTAGGTCAGATCTTTGGAATTGTCTTGGTCAATGTCAAAAAGTGAGACAAGCTTTTTTTTTTTTTTTTGGCAGGAGGAGAAGGGGACGACCGAGGATGAGATGGCTGGATGGCATCGCTGACTCGATGGACGTGAGTCTGAGTGAACTCCGGGAGTTGGTGATGGACAGGGGGGCCTGGCGTGCTGCGATTCATGGGGTCGCAAAGAGTCGGACACGACTGAGCGACTGAACTAACTAACTAACAGACAGTGCACAAGAAAAAGCAAGCGTAGCTGACTGACACGTCTGCAGGTGGTGTCTGGTCGACACGGAGGGGGAGAGCGCGTCCCTCTTTTTGCTGGTTACCACTCCCTTCCATGGCCCCCCTTGCTGTTCAGTATGTCTGATCAGCAGCCACAGATAAAGCTTCCACATTTCCGCATGGAGACAGCCCTACATGGTGGACCTCACATGTCATGGTCTGGGTTAGCCCACAGCACTAAAAGGCATGTGATGGCTTACGGTCCTTTTTTATGAAGACTCAGTTTATCAAATATCAGTGGTATGTATTTAGTCTAGGTAAAGTGAAAGTGAAGTCGCTCAGTTGTGTCCAACTCTTTGCGATCCGATGGACTGTAGCCTGCTGGGCTCCTCCATCCATGGGATTTTCCAGGCAAGAGTACTGGAGTGGGTTGCCATTTCCTTCTCCAGGGGATCTTCCTGATGCAGGGACAGAACCCGGGTCTCCCGCACGGCAGGCGGACTCTACTGTCTGTAGGTACATAGTAATTTTTTTCCTGAGCATTTAAATTTTCTTTTTTAACTGCTTTGAATGGGCAGAAACTGGTCTTTTTTTTCTGGTTCCCTTAGTACTGGAGTGGGTTGCCATTTCCTTCTCCAGGGGATCTTCCTGATGCAGGGACAGAACCCGGGTCTCCCGCACGGCAGGCGGACTCTACTGTCTGTAGGTACATAGTAATTTTTTTCCTGAGCATTTAAATTTTCTTTTTTAACTGCTTTGAATGGGCAGAAACTGGTCTTTTTTTTCTGGTTCCCTTCCTCATGAATTTAAAAAGAAAAGCTAAGAATCACTCAAGATCCAACTGTGTGGGATTTTTACTTTCACAAACTATGTCCCTGAATTCTGAGGTACTTCCACTGCCAGAATCTACCGACAGCTGCACACTCTCGCTTGTTGCCCCGGAAGAATCAGGAGCTGGGCTTCTCAGTGCCTCGGTCACAGAATGCAAAAGGTTCCCAGATCTTTTCAGAATGTGTATTCCATCTCAGAAAGGGCCATTAACATATAGGGGATGGGTCTTTACATCACATTTGGGGGCCACTTTAGGAAATTGTGGAAAATGAAAAGAAATTGGCTCCAAAGGGTTTCTGCTGTCTTCACCTATGGCCATAGGGATACTTTAATATCTTATTTAATCTGAAACTGGGCTTCCCTGGTGGCTCAGCTGGTAAAGAATTGCCTGCAAAGCAGGAGACCCAAGTCTGATGCCTGGGTTGGGAAGATCCCCTGGAGAAGGAAACAGCTACCCACTCTACATTCTTGCCTGGAGAATTCCATGGACAGAGGACCCTGGTGGACCACAGTCCATGGGGTCACAAGAATTGGACACAACTTAGCAACTGACTCAGTCTGAAACTGATAGAATAGGAATCATGGAATAGAAGGACAATAACACCCAGAAACCACATGCTTTCCTGAGAATCAGTCCCGGGAAGCGGGTGCCCATCACACGCTGTGCAGCACACACAGAGCCACTGTGAACGCAGGTGAGGCTCCAGAAATCTCTCACCCCCGAAGGCGACATGACAGAGTCTGGAGTGAGATGACACTAATGTGATCTCAGGGCGAAAATGAGAGCACTCGCCACTGGGACTTTCGCCCCTCCACACGGCTGTGGCAAGGGAATGGGTGGAAAAGTTTTGAGCTCAGATCTTCCCAGCTTGTTATTTTCCAAGAGAAAATAAAGTCAGGGGACAAGTAAAACATTCCACTGGGGACAGGATGCTTCTGTTGTCCCCAGACAGATCCTGTCACGTTTCTACAGACACTAAAATTACAGGCCTGCAGAGAGATGAGCTAATGGCATCCTTGCCTTAAAACCATGCAGGTCCTTCTCACATACACAGATCGCCCTCCACGTCCATCTGGGTAAGTGCCTCTCTATTCCACACACTGAGAATTGGGCATGGGTGGGATCTAGCCAGGGCATGGGAGGAGGAAATCAGGTCTACAGCGAGGCTTTCTGGTAGCCTCAGATTAGGCATCCAGCTACCACAGCTCAGAGTCTACAACACAATATGAACATTCTAAATACGCTTATCATTTAATTTCATGACTCATAAAAATTATTTGATTCTCAAATGAGTAGTCAATTAATTTTAGGTACCCATTCAATTTCTCTGAATAAAATGACTTTCATTTATTAACTGTATCAGTTCTCAAGTTACATATGATTATATTATCTACTCATTTTAGACTGAAATTTTACTAATTCATATGTATACTTGTCATGAAAGGGTAACTTTTAGCTCTGGCTTTTAATTAAATATACTCAATTTAATTCTCTCCACAAAGCAACTAAAACTATTAAATTTATTGTGTCTTCTGTAGTTGGTATAATTTTTAAAATTTAGATTCCTTAGGAGGAAATTAGGTTCTTTGTTCAAAAAACTGTTTCATAAAGAGACTTTAACCTTGCATAACTATAAAATATCTACAGTATTTTTTCATGAAAACCTTTTTTGTCATGGTTTTAATACCACAAATTTTAATGGTGTCAGCACTTAAACCTACATTTTAGCAGCTACAAAACCTCAAATCACAGAACAGTGAAAATGAGGCTGCAATTATATTGAAAATTAAGAAAATAAAGTGGTGATGATGATAGAGATTTCCTATGCTTGTCTAAGGATATTATCTCCCAGAAATCTGTGAGAAGAAAGACTGTTTGGGTCCATTTGTTTATCTTTAATCCATATATTATTTCATATTCATTAAAAGATTTCCATTGGTATGGATATGCCAGAACAAATTTCATTAGGAAGAAAATTATAACCCTTATCTCTATGCTTGGGTTTTACACTTTCTTTTTCTTTTCTTTGTGATTTTTCAATTGAGGCATAATTGACACACATTATATTAGTAATTTTAGATGTATAACATAATGATTTGATATTTGTATATGTTGTAAAATGATCGCCACAATAAATCTGGTTAACATGCATCACCGTAAATATTTACAGAATTTTTTTTTCCTGTGGTGAAAACTACATTTTACTTTTCAAACTGTATCTTATCATGCATTTATAATAATAAACAGATAAATGTGAACCAATCTCCCTTCTTGTTACTAAAATACCAAGACTGTGATGATAAATGAAAGTGAAAGCAGTTTAGCAAGAAAGCCTTTCTGTTCTTATTTTGCCATTGGTTGATTAGGGAAACCAACTCTTACCCAGGACTCTTTTGTATTCTTGAGGTTTGACAACTTAATATTTGTGACATGTAGAGCCTCTGGGGTTTTAATGTTCTTTTAATTGGAAAAATAATTACTCTTCTCATTATAGATAAAAAATATTTACACTATAAATACTGTGGTTCAAGTGAGCACCTGAGATTGGACTTCACAGTCCTTTCACTTAGAAAAATCAATAGATAATTCTCACCCATGTTTTCTGGGAAATAGCTGTTATCCGTCAACTCACATACTCCCCAGGTTTTTCTTCCTTATTCTTCTGGGGTTTACACACATCACAGATGCTCCGCACACCGCACTGGCATCTAGCTGATGCTTGGGCTTTCCTGAGAGTGCTAGATGCTCCTCTACAGTTCTCTTCGCAGTTTTCCAGCAACAGTTGTGCTTCTAGGTAGAGAATATACCCTCAAGGTAGAGAATATACCCAATATACCCGCAGCCCCAAACCCACTAGAGTGGTACGTGATCAACTCCATCTTATAAACACCTTTGGACCATTTAAACTTGATTTATGGATGAGAAATGTAACAACAAAGATGAAGCTGACCTATAAGATAATGATAAACCCAATATACATGCTCTTAATTCCTAAGTGCTGACATTAAACGTATTATTTACACATCATCTCCACACTGATGAGTGTGCATTGTTATGAGCCTGTTGCAGATGAAAAAGTGCACATGTCCTTTCTTCTCTTCTTTTAGTGTCTATGAAATATTCAAATCCTCCAGGATGTTTTCTAATAAAAACACTATGTTAGCACAGAAATGGCTACGTATCTTCATAATGCAGTCAGTTCTCTGTATGTGTGGGTTTCATATCCACAGATTCAACCAACCAGGGTGAAAAATATTTTTTGTAATTCCAGAAAATTCCAAAAAGCAACACTTGAATTTGCCACATGCTGGCAACTAGATTCACAGCATTTACACTGTTATTAAGTATTGTAAGTAACCTAGAGATAATCTGTGGAGAAGGCAATGGCACCCCACTCCAGCACTCTTGCCTGGAAACTCCCATGGACGGAGGAGCCTGGTGGGCTGCAGTCCATGGGGTCGCTGAGTCAGACACGACTGAGCGACTTCACTTTCACTTTTCACTTTCATGCATTGGAGAAGGAAATGGCAGCCCACTCCAGTGTTCTTGCCTGGAGAATCCCAGGGATGGCAGAGCCCAATGGGCTGCCATCTGTGGGGTCGCACAGAGTCGGACACGACTGAAGCGACTTAGCAGCAGCAGCAGCAGAGATAATCTGGGGCTTCCCTGGTAGCTCTGCTGGTAAAGAATTTGCCTGCCATGCAGGAGACTCCAGTTCAATTCCTGAGTCAGGAAGATCCTCAGGGGAAGGGAGAGGCTACCCACTCCAGTATTCATGGGCTTCCCTGGTGGCTCAGCTGGTAAGAATCTGCATGCAACGTGGGATACCTGGGTTCGATCCCTGCGTCGGGAAGATCCCCTGGAGAAAGGAATGACAACTACTCCAGTATTCTTGCCTGGAGAATCCCACGGACAGTGGAGCCTAGTGGACTACAGTCCACAGGGCCGCAAAGAGTTGGACATGACTGAGCAACTAAACACAGCCCAGCATGTTCACAGCAACTAAACATAATAGAACTTCTTGCTAAGTCCCTGTGAAAATATTATAGCCCTATACTCTTGATTTACAGATAACAGACCTGTGAAATGTCTAAAGCCATTTTATGATGCTAGGTACCTCATATTTATAAGGCTTGACTTAAAGTAAATATGTGCTTTGCACAGATAAAATATCCCAGTAGGCTATCACCAAACTCTTGAGTATAAGGTGTATGCTTGGTCCTCCTGACTAGCGAGATAGCAGTGCTTGCCTGAAGGACACCTGCAGGCTTGAACTCCTGTACTGAAGCCCTATGAAAGAAACCTCCTTCAGGGTGGGGTGAACACCAGTTTTCTAATTAAAACCTGCAAAGAAAACAATCCAGAATCTATTTAAACTGCTGTTATATTTACCACCCTGGTACCACATATCAAAGGGTGGAGAGAAAAGAAATCTGTTCCTGCTGATGACTGACAACTCAAAGAGTCGTAAATCATCCATACATGACCACAGGAAAAACCATAGCCTTGACTAGACGGACCTTAGTCGGCAAAGTAATGTCTCTGCTTAATATCTTTAGCATAGAGGTAATGTGGTTTACTGTGTTCTACACAAGAGATAAACAATTGAAGCTCAGACGTAAAGTGGCTGCTTGGAGCCACACTTGCACTCAATGTCCAATCACACATTTAATTTCAAGCTGCATCTTCACGGACTGTGCCCGTCAACATTTAGTCTTTGTACATTTGGTCTGACAATTAATAAGCTAGAGGAAAGACAGAACCGAGATAAAACAACTCTGTGCATGGCGATCTAGTTGACACCCTTTGTTTAAGAGGACTTGAGGTCCACCTATAGGCATTTCTCCTCATTCTAATTCAACAAAAATGATAGAGCTCTTTTTATATATGTAGCCTTATATCACATTTCTGCAGATAAAAGGCAAACTATTTCTCACTATAGAGGAAATCTCAGGTACTATGCAAGTACAGCAATGAGATACACAAGCCAGTGAAGAGTGGGAGGTGGTGAGACTGGAGGAACCCTGGGGATGGTGCTCGGGCAGGGGATAGGTACAGCAGGCTTGGGCACTGAAGAGTGGCAAAGTATAAACTGGGATCAGCGCACCTGCTCGTTTTTAATATCCACTCATTTATGCAGCTGCACCAGGTCTTAGTTGTGGCACTAATTTGTGGCCTTGACATCTACAGGGATGATACGAAGGTGTAGCCTGGGATTCCCATGAATTTAAGGTCATCCATGTTAACAAATTACAGGTAACCCCAACCTCTCTACCACTGGTATGATCCCAATGGGTCAAAGATCTGTATTCTACTGGTATGACCATTTAGCAGCTTGTGTGCGTGTGTGTGTGCCTTCAATGGGGTTGGAGGATGTAATTGACCATATCTAAGCCTTGACAACTTTCATAAGCTTTAAATGATAGTAACCGGGCTATTAGCCTATTGACTTCTGAGCTCTCTATGATGAGAAAGGCAGTGCTACACAACTGCAAGACTCTTGACACCTTAGAGCATCTCAGGGAGATATCTGTGCTATAATTCAAACCGAATGCTGTATGTTTGTACCTGATAAATCCTTTAATGTAACACATTTGAACCACATGAAAAATCAGATTTCTGATCTAGGTGACCCATTCCCTAAGTCTTGACAATCTTAAAAAAAAAAAAAAAATGGTGTGGGAGCCTCATGGCTAAGATATTTACTTATTGACTCTGAAAATGTTGAAAATGATAAACTTCCTCCACCGTTGCAACCTCAAGTTTACGCAGGATGATGAAAACTTAACATAGATAGTATTTATTTGAGCCTGAATTGTAGCCAGCCCTTCCTACAATCCGCTGATTGGGGTCTAGAGTATAACTTAATTGCTTAGAAGTATCAGCATTTTTAAAGGTACAGTTTGTGGGGATTGTTTTGTTCGTTTTGTTTTGTTTTCCTGTCAGGGGAGGCTTAGTAAATAATAAATTACTATTTATTGAGTCACTGAAATAGATTCATTTAAGGCTTGTATGAAAAGTTTGTCTATAAATCTATTTTTTCTCCATGGTTTTCCTATGTGCTTCCTCTGTGGCATTCACTGTGTTTTTGGATTTGGTTAAATAATTGCCTTTTAAAGGAGAAAACAAATGAATGCTACAAAAAATGTATGTGGTACCGCTGTTCTACAGTTTGACATAATTTTATAATTGTAAAGATAGAAGATATATTGCTAAGTAAATATGTAAAATTGTAAATATGTAAAAAAAAAAAAAGGAATGGTGTCCGTTGTGCATGGCATTTCATGTGTTAATTCCGTTTCTTTTTTTTTTTTGGTTTGAAATGAAGTATATTGAATATTTGCCTTTTAACACCGTTTTATTTGGTTTGCCCCACTAAAATGAATGCAGAAATACTTAGACATACTCTCCCTAAAATGTTGGCTCCAGCTTTAACAATGTGTTAACCCTAACTTTGAGGTCCTGTTCAGTCAAGAGAACGTGACACCATTGAATCACATTTTCAGTCTTGTGAAGTTACTGTTCAGTACAGACTGGAGACTGAACCATGCTTCCAGCGCCTCTGACCTCCTTCCATTCAGCAAATGTTCCCTGAGCTCTTGGTCAGGGCGGTTGCCCTGGGGCTGAGTCAGAAGCCAGGAAAGAACAGGTCTCTGCAGGCGAGAGCTGATGGAACATCTCTCTGAGCTTTAAAATGCAGAGGCAAGGGAGAGGGGCGTCTCTGCTTCCACAGTGTACTTGTGACGTTATGGACAATCCAGTCACATGTCACACATAAGCCTCTTTCAGGATTTCTCAACTTCAGTACTATTTGGAGCCTGAGGACATTTTTATTTGGATGCTACCGCGTGTATTGTAGAGTATTTAGTGGTGTCCCTGGCCTCTACACCCACTAGACACCAGTAGCAGCCCCCCAGTTGTGAAAAATCGTCTCCAGACATTGCCAAATGTCTCCTGGGGTGGGGGCAGAATTGCCCCCAGTTAGGGACTGCTGATCTGCTTTGTAAGCAAAGGTGTTTTCCTCCTAGTGGCTAAGGGCTCAGAGGGTAAAGCATCTGTCTGCAAAGCTGGAGACTCGGGTTCGATCCCTGGGTCAGGAAGATCCCCTGGAGAAGGAAATGGCAACCCACTTCAGTATTCTTGCCTGGAAAATCCCATGGACTGAGGAGCCTGGTAGGCTATAGACCATTGGGTCACAAAGAGTCGGACACGACTGAGGACTTCACTCACTTGCAATGTTATTAACTATACCATTTGTATTTTGCTTGTTTCACAAGATTATTATTTTTTGTATTACCAAGTATATGACTGAGCCTTCAACAGAAATGATGACTAGACTTGAAGCAGTTGATCAAATGTATAGGTCGATGTATGATCAATGATTGTAATAGTGTAACTCTAGAAGGCAATGGCAACCCACTCCAGTACTCTTGCCTGGAAAATCTCATGGACGGAGGAGGCTGGTAGGGCCTGGAAAATCCCATGGATGGAGGAGCCTGGTGGGCTGCAGTCCATGGGGTTGCAGAGAGTCGGACACGACTGAGCGTCTTCACTTTCACTTTTCACTTTCATGCATTAGAGAAGGCAATGGCAGCCCACTCCAATGTTCTTGCCTGGAGAATCCCAGGGAAGGGGGAGCCTCGTGGGCTTCTGTCTATGGGGTCGCACAGAGTCGGACACGACTGAAGCAACTCAGCAGCAGCAGCATAAGCTGGGATCAACCCGCCTGTTCATTTTTAATATTCATTCATTTATGGAGCTGCACCGGGTCTTAGTTGTGGCATGTGGGATCTAGTTCCCTGACCAGGGATAGCACCCGGGCCCCTGCACTGGGAGCTGAGAGTCTTAGCCAATGGACCACCCGGGGAGCCCAGCCCACCTGTTCAGAGGGTGGCAACAGTGCCAGCTGAGGCTGTTGACATAGGTCATATTTGTGATAAAGAGTTTTCCTTGAGTTTCTCCACAGGTATTTACTACATGCTTACTTTCCTCCACAAAGATGAATAAAAATAGACTTTCCAGTTTCATTGACATAAGAAATGCCTTTTTCTCCGAAGTTGCCGTTGGGATCGTGGCCAACACCATCCTTCTTCTCTTCCATGCCCACAACTTCCTTCTTGAGCACAGACCCAAGTCCACTGACCTGACCATCGGTCACCTGGCCCTAGTCCACACAGTCATGCTACTAACCGTGGCATTCATAGCTACAGACACCTTTGGGTCTCAGAAAACCTGGGATGACATCCAGTGTAAGCTGGCCATCTACCTGTACAGTTCGATGAGGGGCCTCTCCATGTGTGCCACCTGCCTGCTGAGTGTCCTCCGGGCCATCACCCTCAGCCCCAGAAACTCCTGTCTGGCAAAGTTCAAACTTTGCTCATCCCATCACAGGCTGTATTGCACTCTCTTCCTGTGGGTCTTCAACATGTTCATCAGTGGTTACTTCTTACTGTCCACTGTTGCCACCCCCAACGTGACCTCAGCCCATCTTCTGCGCGTCACTGAATCCTGCTCACTTCGCCCCGTGATCCACTTCCTTAGGTACACACAGTCTGTACTGACGACCATCCAGGACGTCTGCTTGTTGGGGCTCATGGCCCTCTCAAGTGGGTACGTGGTGACTCTCTTGTACAGGCATAAGAGGCAGACCCACCATCTTCACAGCACCAAGCTTTCTCCAAAAGCATCCCCAGAAGAAAGGGCCACCCAGACCACTCTGTTCCTCATGAGTTTCTTTGTGGTCATGTACTTTTTGGACATAACTGTCTCTTGGTTCTCAAGAATGTTGTGGGACATCGACTCTCTGCGTATGTGTGTCCAGATGCTTGTGGGAAACGGCTATGCCAGCATCAGTCCTCTGGTGCTAATCAGTACTGAAAAGCGAATAATCAAGGTCTTAAAATACATATGGGTGAGATGGCATTAAATATGTAATTATTCTGCAATGGAAGTGAAAGTTGCTAAGTCATGTCCGACTTGTTACGACCCCATGGACTGTAGCCCACCAGCCTCCTCTGTCCATGTGATTCTCCAGACAAGAATACTAGAGTGGAACCCATTTCCTTTGCCAGAGGATCTCCCTGACCAAGGGATCGAACATGGATCTCCTGCATTGAAGGCAGATTCTTTACCACTGGTGCCACCTGGGAAGCCCATTCTGCAATGAATGAGCCATTTAAAAGAGGATTTAAGGTACTGACTTCAAAATTATTAATCACAGCGTACAGCCTGTGCTCTCTGCGTTAACTGAAATATGTGGACTTAGGCTTTGTCTGTTAAGTCTCTTCACTTTGACATATGTAGCTCACAAATACATGGCAGGCCATTTAACAGCATATCTATTTAATTCATGAGTTTCACTCAAATCCCAGTCTTAAGAACTTAAACCCCTTACCCAGTAACAAACTGTAAAGGAATAGAAAGGCTATAATGACTGGGAATGCATGAGGGGAAAAAGAGAAGCAAAGTAAGATTTACAAATGGCGTGAAGAAAATTTGGGGGACTGTGATAGTTGTTTTACATGTTTAATACACATTGAAAAGAATTCATTCAGTTCAGTTCAGTCGCTCAGTCGTGTCCGACTTTTTGCAAATCGCACCACGCCAGGCCTCCCTGTCCATCACCAACTCCCGGAGTTCACCCAAACTCATGTGCATCAAGTTGGTGATGCCATCCAGTCATCTCATCCTCTGTCGTCCCCTTCTCCTCCTGCCTCCAATCCCTCCCAGCATCAGGGTCTTTTCCAATGAATCAACTCTTCGCATGAGGTGGCCAAAGTATTGGAGTTTCAGCTTCAGCATCAGTCCTTCCAATGAACACCCAGGACTGATCTCCTTCAGGATGAACTGGTTGGATCTCCTTGCAGTCCAAGGGACTCTCAAGAGTCTTCTCCAACACAGTTCAAAAGTATCAATTCGTCGGCGCTCAGCTTTCTTCACAGTCCAACTCTCACACCCATAGAATCCATTGGTATGCTTCAAATTCATACAATTTACTATATATCAGATAAATCAAACAAGGTGTTGAACAACAAAGTTAAAGAAGAACAAAGACCAAAGACAGCACAAGGAAAGAAGTCATAAAGATCAGGCAGAAATAGAGACAGAAAAAAAAAAAAAAGGAGAGAAAACATCAATGAAACCAAAAGCTCTTTTTTTAAAGATAAAATTGGTAAGCTTTTCAGTTCAGTTCAGTCACTCGGTCATGTCCGACTCTTTGCGACCCCATGAATTGCAGCACACCAGGCCTCCCTGTATTCAAACTCAAGTCCACTGAGTCGGTGATGCCATCCAACCATCTCATCCTCTATTGTCCCCTTCTCCTGCCCTCAGTCTTTCCCAGCATCAGGGTCTTTTCTAATGAATCAGTTCTTCATATCAGGTCACCAAATATTGGAGAGTCAGCTTCAGCGTCAGTCCTTCCAATGAATATTCAGGACTGATTTCCTTTAGGATGGACTGGTTGGATCTCCTTACAGTCCAAGGGATTCTCAAGAGTCTTCTCCAACACCACAGCATCAATTCTTTGGTGCTCAGCTTTTTTTATAGTCAGACTCTCACATCCATACATGACTACTGGAAAAACCATAGTTTGACTAGATGGACCTTTGTTGGCAAAGTAATGTCTCTGCTTTTTAATATGCTGTCTAGGTTGGTCATAGTTCTTCTTACAAGGAGCAAGCGTCTTTAAATTTCATGGCTGCAGTCACCATCTGCAATGATTTTGGAGCCCCCCAAAATAAAGTCTGTCACTGTTTCCATTGTCTTTCCATCTATTTGCCATGGAGTGATAGGACCGGATGCCATGATCTCTGTTTTTTGAATGTTGAGTTTTAAGGCAGCTTTTTCACTCTCTTCTTTCACTTTCATCAAGAGGCTCTTTAGTTCCTCTTCACTTTCTGCCACAAAGGTGGTGTCATCTGTGTATCTGAGGTTACTGGTATTTCTCCTGGCAACCTTGATTCCAGCTTGTGCTTCATTCAGCCCAGCATTTCACATGATGTACTCTGCATATAAGTTAAATAAGCAGGGTGACAATATACAGGCTTGACGTACTCCTTTTCCTCTTTGGAACCAGTCTGTTGTTCCATGTCCAGTTCGAACTGTTGCTTCTTGAGCTGCATACAGATTTCTCAGGAGGCAGGTAAGGTGGTCTGGTATTACCATGTCTTTCAGATTTTCCACAGTTTGTTGTGATCTACACAGTCAAATGCTTTTGCATAGTCAATAAAGCAGAAGCAGATGTTTTTCTGGAACTCTCTTGCTTTTTTGATGATCCAGTGGATATTGGCAATTTGATCTCCGGTTCCTCTGCCTTTTCTAAAACCAGCTTGAACATCAGGGAGTTCATGGTTCACGTTCTGTTGGAGGCTGGCTTGGAGGGTTTTGAGCGTTACTTCACCAGCGTGTGGGATGCGTGCGCTTGTAAGTAGGCTGAACATCCTTTGGCATTGCTCTTCTTTGGGATTGGTAAGCTTTTAGACACTTTCATTTAAAAAAAAGAGGGAGGGCCCAGATAAATGGAATAATACATGACAAAGGAAAAGTTATAACTAATATCACAGAAACACCAAGAGTCACAAGACAACTCTATAAATAGTCATATGACAGTAAGTTGGACAACCAAGAAATAGATTCCTAGAAACAGATAATCTTCCAACACTGAATCAGGACAAATAGACAATCTGGAAAGACTGATTGCTATCATACAGTAATTATAGTAATCAAAAAACTAACAATGTCCGAGACCAGGAAGCTTCACAGGGAACTTCCACCGAACTTTTAATGAGGAGCTACTACCTATTCTTTTCAAATGATTCCAAAGTATGTGGGAGGATGGAACACTCCCAGATTCATTCTACGAGGCCACCATAACTTCCTTGTTACCAAAAGCAGACAAAGGGATTACAAAAAAAAGAAAATTATAGAGCAATATCTCTGATAAATATAGATGTAAAAATTCTCAACAAAATATTAGCAAACCAAATTCAACATTACATTTAAAAAAAAAAATCACACACCATGATCAAGTAGGATTTTTTCCCCAGGGATGTAACGATGGTTTGATATTCCAGAAATTAATCAATGTAGGACACCAAATTAACAAAAGGACAGGAAAAAAAAAATCACACAATCATCTCAATAGATGCAGAAAAATTATTAGACAAAATTCAACATCCATTCATAATAAACTCTCCTATCAAACTGGGTATAGAGGGAACAAACCTCAATAAAATAAAGGTTATGACAAACCCACAGTTAAAAGCAATGGTGAAAAGCTGAAATCTTTTTCTCTAAAATTAGAAACAAGACAAGGATGCCCACACCTGCCACTTGTATTTAACATAGCATTAGAAGTCCTAGCCACAGCAATCAGACAAGAAGTAAAAAGCACTCAGATTAGAAGGGAAGAAGTAAAGAAGCCACTATTTTCTGATGACATGATACTATCCAGAGAACACACTAGAGTTTCCATCAAAAAACTACTAGAACCAATGAATGACTTGGTGAAGTTGCAGGACACAAGATTAACATACAGAAATCCGTGATTTTTCTATACACAATAATGAACTACAGGAAGAGAAAGCAAGAAAACAATGCTGTTTAAAATTACATCCAAAAGAAAAAAATACCTAGGAATAAACTTAACCAAGGAGGTGAAACACCTATGCTTTGGCAACTGTAAAGCACTGATGAAGGAAACTGAAGATGATACCAAGAAGTGGAAAGATATTCTGTCTTAACAAATTGGAAGAAATAATATTGTTAAAATGCCCATACTACCCAAAAGAATCCTCAGATTTAATACCATTCTTATCAAAATACTCATGATATTTTTTAAAGAATTAAAACAAGTAAGCCTTTAGGATTTTAATGTATACAGAACCACAAAACACCCTGCATAGCCAAAGCAAACTTGGGGGAAAAAAGAAAGCTGGAGACATCATGTGCCCTGACTTCAGACTAAACTACAAAGCTGTAGTCACCAAAACTGCCTGGTACAGGTACAAAACCAGACATACAGATCATAGAGAGCTCAAAAATAAACCCATACACCTATAGTCAATGAGTCTAGGACAAGGAGGCAAACACACTCAATGGGGAAAAGACAGTCTCTTCAATAAATGGTGCTGGGGGAACTGGACAGCTACATGTAAAAGAATGAAATTGGAACATTTTCTCACAACATATACAAAAGTAAACTCAAAATGGATTATAGAGTTAAATATAAAACCTGAAGTCACAAAACTTCTAGAAGAAAACACAAGCAGTATACTCTTTGATACTGGCCTTAGCAAAAAAAGAAAAAAAAGTATATTTCTCCTCAGGCAAGGGAAACTAAAGCAAAAGTAAACAAATAGGACTACAGACTAAAAATACCCTGTGCAAAAACCCAGACAGACCATTTATTGAATAGGATAAAATATTTGCCAGTGCCATATCAGACAAAAGGTTAATATCCAAAATATACAAAGAACTCATACCACTCAACATCAAAAAATAAACAACCCGGTTAGAAAATGGGCAGAGGAACTGAACAGACACTTTCCCAAAGAAGACATGCAGATGGCCAACAGGCACAATGAAAGAAGCTCAACGTCCTCAATGTCAGGCAAAAGCGAATCAAAACCATAAGAAAGCATCTCACACCTGGCTACTGTCAAACACACAAAAAATAAGAAGTGTTGGTGACGACGTGCAGAAAAGGAAACCCTCATGGTGGGAATGTAAATTCCTGCAGCCACTGTGGAAAACGGTATGGAGGTTCCTCAAGAAACGAAAAAAGACAACGGCCACACAACCCAGCAATTCTGCTCCGAGATATTTATCCAAAGAAGACACAAATGCTAATTAGAAAAGATATACGCACTTTATGTTCATTGCAGCGTTACTTTTATAATAACCAAGATACGGAAGTAACCTAAGTGTCCACGTGGTTTATATATACACAATAGCCTTTTACTCAGCCATAAGAAAAGAGTGAAGTCTTGCCATTTACAAGGCATGGCTGTACCAAGAGGCTATAGGTGAAGTAAATCAGACAGAGAAAATAAAATACTGCATGACCTTAGTTATATGTGGAACCTAAAAAACAGAACAGATGAACAAACCTGCCGAAACAGAAGCAGAGTCATAGACATGGGGAACAAACAGGTGCTTGCCAGAGGGGAAAGGGCGGAGAAAGAGAAATAAGTGAGGGAAATAAGAGGTACCAGCTTGCAGTTACAAAACAAATGAGTCATAGGGATGAAATGCACAGTGTAGAGATTACAGTCAATAGTTACATAATATCTTGGTACATTGACAGATGGTAACTAGATTACTGTGGAGATCATTTTGAAATGTATGGAAATATCAAGTCATTGTGTCGTGCATCTGGAACTAACACAGTGCTGTAGGCCAACTGTACTTCAGAACTGAACAAACAAACTCATGGAACAAGACAGACCTGCAGTTAAAACAGAGGTGAGTGGGAGGAGAGGAAGTGTGAATGGGATGAAGGCACTTAAAAGGCAGAAAGCTTCAATTGTAAGATAGGGAAGTACTTGAGATGTAATGTATAACATGATAATATAATTAATGCTGCTGCATGTTACATAGGAAAGTTAAGAGACTAAGAAGAGTTCCCATCACAAGGGAAACATTTTTTCCATTTCTTTAACTTTGTACTATATGAAATGATGGATGTTCACTAAACTTACTGTGGTCATCATTTCATGATGTCTGTAACTGATATCATTTGCTGTACACCTTAAATTTTTACAGTGCTGTGTGTCGATTATATCTCAATAAAACCGAAAGAAAAGAAATCGGAAGACTTCCATAATGTAAAGAGTAAACATAACAAATAACTTACTATATTTTAAAAAATAAATAGATGATCGTCATAAAACTATCCAAATGTGATTACAAACATGGATTTCAGCATTCAAACAGGAAAAATTAAAAGAAAACCATTCCTGGGCAGATCATGATTAAACTAAAGATAGAAATCATAGATACATATTGGGAAACAATGATTGAAGTGACCATAGATTTCTCCTCAACAATAACAGACATCAAAAGACAGTGGAAGATATTTTTAAGAGCCACAAGAGAAAAAAAGAAGACGAAAAACCCTGTTTTATACCCAGAAACAATATATTTCAGGAAAAACAGTAAAATGAATTAATTCTCAAAGTACAACTGAGAGGATTTGCCAACCAATCGGCGCCTGGAGGAATGCTGAAAAACTTCATGCCGAAGGGAAACATGGTACCTCAGAAATTAAAGGAGAGCCCAGAAATGGTAAACACCTGGGTGCCTAGGAAAGATTACTTTTATCTCTTCTCAGATTTTCATTCAAATACACAGAACAGTTTAAAGCAAAATGTGTCACATGGACTAGTAGGAGTTTCATTACATGTGATACATGGAACAGCAGTGGTGCTGTGATAAACCTATAGGGCACTGAGGTTCTGAGAAATTACACGAAGTGCTACCATGTTAATGCTAAACTAATTGGAAAAATTAAATATGTATGTTGCAATACCCTGGGCTACAGCAAATAAAAATGTTCAAAGACATATTGCCAAAATGTCATTTGTTAACAGAATATTAATATTATTTCAATAGGGACGTCCCTGGTGATCCAGTGGTTAAGACTCTGTGCTTCCAATGCAGGGGGCAGAGGTATGGATCCTGGTCAGGGAACTAAGATGCCACACACACATGGTGCAGCCAAAAAAGTAAAAATTAAAAGCATATATTATTCAAATAATTGAAAAGAAAGCAAAGGGGAGAGAAAAATAAACAAAGGAGAAAAATAGAAAACATGTAAAACATGATAGATCCCAAAATGTTAAAATCATCGAAAGCATCCAAATAAATGCAAAGATGGAGAATGATTTTTGGAAGTCCATATCAGCTGTATCCTAAGACAGGAACACTATAACACAGAGTGAGACAGACACCACATAAAGAGTCAGCAGGAGAAGCGTCTTTTTAATGTCAGGCAAAATAAACATAGTGTCAATACATTTACTTTTTAAAAACTGGGATAAAATACACAAAACAAAAAAATGTAACGTGCTCTCCATGTTTAAATGTATAGTATAGAGGCACCAAGTACAGACACACTGCTGAGCAAGCACACACACCACCCATCCGAGGGACTCTCTGCACTTTGAATAACTGAAGCTGCGTCCCCATCACACACAACTTCCCATCCACTTCCCCAACTCCTGGCACCCACCATCCTATCAGTACTTCCTGTCTCCATGACACTCACTATTCTAGGTCCTCATGTAAGTAGAATCATTCAGTATTTGTCCTTTTGTGTCTGGCTTATGTCACTGGTGGGCTGCAGTCCATGGGGTCGCTAAGAGTCGGAGACGACTGAGCAACTTCACTGTCATGCATGGGAGAAGGCAATGGCAACCCACTCCAGTGTTCTTGCCTGGAGAATCCCAGGGACAGGGGAGCCTGGTGGGCTGCCGTCTATGGGGTCGCACAGAGTCGGAAGCGACGACCCGCCTTAGCAGCAGCAGCAGCAGCAGCAGTATGCCACTCAGCACAATGTTCTCAAGCTCATCCTCACTGCAGCAGGAATCACAATTTCCTTGCGACTCTCAGAGGCCCCTCCTCCTCTTTGCTCTTTGTCAGAACAACATGGTTTCTGAGAAAAGAAATGGGAAACTCACCCTCATGCAGTGTGCATCTCCAAAATGCTCCCTCCATAACTGGCCCACTTTTGTTTACTTTTCAGAGATCTTCAGAGTTGTCTTTTATACTTTGTCCAGAGATTTTATCTGCAATTAGCAAAAGCAATGGATTTCACCACAGCCCAATTGAAACATTTGCACTGCATTTTCACTTCATTTTTTACCTTTTCATTTAATTTCTAGAATTATGAAATTATGAATTTCCTTCATGTTAATTTTGACTTCAGATTAACAAACGTATGTGATAAAGAATATATATTCTCTAGTTGTTAGTCCTCCAGAGCAAGAAAGAAGCAAATAACAATTCAACCATAAAACATTCTCCAGAGGAAGATGAGCTATATATGACCAAAAAAAACTAAATTTTCAGTACACTGAAAAATCAAGTATCTGTTGAAATTAAAGAGGAAAGAACTATGTATCTCTAAAAGTACAGATCCTGTAACAATCACGTATGTAACAAGCATAAAAAACATTACAGAAGTAAGTATTGGAATTAAAACATGAGCAGAGGTCAAAAGACTTTAAAAATACATAAAAATAAATAAGGTTCCTATTTCTTCTCTCTCACGGATTTTTTTTCACCCATGAATTGGCCTGGCAATTAATAGGAACCATAGCCATCTGGCCGGAGGATACAGAAGAGACGCCCTGTCTCTTATACACATCTAGATGTGTATAAGAGACAGGCATAAGCTGGGATCAACCCGCCTGTTCATTTTTAATATTCATTCATTTATGGAGCTGCACCGGGTCTTAGTTGTGGCATGTGGGATCTAGTTCCCTGACCAGGGATAGCACCCGGGCCCCTGCACTGGGAGCTGAGAGTCTTAGCCAATGGACCACCCGGGGAGCCCAGCCCACCTGTTCAGAGGGTGGCAACAGTGCCAGCTGAGGCTGTTGACATAGGTCATATTTGTGATAAAGAGTTTTCCTTGAGTTTCTCCACAGGTATTTACTACATGCTTACTTTCCTCCACAAAGATGAATAAAAATAGACTTTCCAGTTTCATTGACATAAGAAATGCCTTTTTCTCCGAAGTTGCCGTTGGGATCGTGGCCAACACCATCCTTCTTCTCTTCCATGCCCACAACTTCCTTCTTGAGCACAGACCCAAGTCCACTGACCTGACCATCGGTCACCTGGCCCTAGTCCACACAGTCATGCTACTAACCGTGGCATTCATAGCTACAGACACCTTTGGGTCTCAGAAAACCTGGGATGACATCCAGTGTAAGCTGGCCATCTACCTGTACAGTTCGATGAGGGGCCTCTCCATGTGTGCCACCTGCCTGCTGAGTGTCCTCCGGGCCATCACCCTCAGCCCCAGAAACTCCTGTCTGGCAAAGTTCAAACTTCGCTCATCCCATCACAGGCTGTATTGCACTCTCTTCCTGTGGGTCTTCAACATGTTCATCAGTGGTTACTTCTTACTGTCCACTGTTGCCACCCCCAACGTGACCTCAGCCCATCTTCTGCGCGTCACTGAATCCTGCTCACTTCGCCCCGTGATCCACTTCCTTAGGTACACACAGTCTGTACTGACGACCATCCAGGACGTCTGCTTGTTGGGGCTCATGGCCCTCTCAAGTGGGTACGTGGTGACTCTCTTGTACAGGCATAAGAGGCAGACCCACCATCTTCACAGCACCAAGCTTTCTCCAAAAGCATCCCCAGAAGAAAGGGCCACCCAGACCACTCTGTTCCTCATGAGTTTCTTTGTGGTCATGTACTTTTTGGACATAACTGTCTCTTGGTTCTCAAGAATGTTGTGGGACATCGACTCTCTGCGTATGTGTGTCCAGATGCTTGTGGGAAATGGCTATGCCAGCATCAGTCCTCTGGTGCTAATCAGTACTGAAAAGCGAATAATCAAGGTCTTAAAATACATATGGGTGAGATGGCATTAAATATGTAATTATTCTGCAATGGAAGTGAAAGTTGCTAAGTCATGTCCGACTTGTTACGACCCCATGGACTGTAGCCCACCAGGCTCCTCTGTCCATGTGATTCTCCAGACAAGAATACTAGAGTGGAACCCATTTCCTTTGCCAGAGGATCTCCCTGACCAAGGGATCGAACATGGATCTCCTGCATTGAAGGCAGATTCTTTACCACTGGTGCCACCTGGGAAGCCCATTCTGCAATGAATGAGCCATTTAAAAGAGGATTTAAGGTACTGACTTCAAAATTATTAATCACAGCGTACAGCCTGTGCTCTCTGCGTTAACTGAAATATGTGGACTTAGGCTTTGTCTGTTAAGTCTCTTCACTTTGACATATGTAGCTCACAAATACATGGCAGGCCATTTAACAGCATATCTATTTAATTCATGAGTTTCACTCAAATCCCAGTCTTAAGAACTTAAACCCCTTACCCAGTAACAAACTGTAAAGGAATAGAAAGGCTATAATGACTGGGAATGCATGAGGGGAAAAAGAGAAGCAAAGTAAGATTTACAAATGGCGTGAAGAAAATTTGGGGGACTGTGATAGTTGTTTTACATGTTTAATACACATTGAAAAGAATTCATTCAGTTCAGTTCAGTCGCTCAGTCGTGTCCGACTTTTTGCAAATCGCACCACGCCAGGCCTCCCTGTCCATCACCAACTCCCGGAGTTCACCCAAACTCATGTGCATCAAGTTGGTGATGCCATCCAGTCATCTCATCCTCTGTCGTCCCCTTCTCCTCCTGCCTCCAATCCCTCCCAGCATCAGGGTCTTTTCCAATGAATCAACTCTTCGCATGAGGTGGCCAAAGTATTGGAGTTTCAGCTTCAGCATCAGTCCTTCCAATGAACACCCAGGACTGATCTCCTTCAGGATGAACTGGTTGGATCTCCTTGCAGTCCAAGGGACTCTCAAGAGTCTTCTCCAACACAGTTCAAAAGTATCAATTCGTCGGCGCTCAGCTTTCTTCACAGTCCAACTCTCACACCCATAGAATCCATTGGTATGCTTCAAATTCATACAATTTACTATATATCAGATAAATCAAACAAGGTGTTGAACAACAAAGTTAAAGAAGAACAAAGACCAAAGACAGCACAAGGAAAGAAGTCATAAAGATCAGGCAGAAATAGAGACAGAAAAAAAAAAAAAANCAATTCTTCGGTGCTCAGCCTTCTTCACTGTCCAACTCTCACATCCATACATGACTACTGGAAAAACCATAGCCTAGATGGACTTTAATCGGCAAAGTAATGTCTCTGCTTTTGAATATGCTATCTAGGTTGGTCATAACTTTTCGTCCAAGCAGTAAGCGTCTTTTAATTTCATGGCTGCAGTCACCATCTGCAGTGATTTTGGAGCCAAAAATAAATAAAGTGTGACGATGTTTCCACTGTTTCCCCATCTATTTCCCATGAAGGGATGTGACTGGATGCCATGATCTTCGTTTTCTGAATGTTGAGCTTTAAACCAACTTTTTCACTCTCCTCTTTCACTTTCATCAAGAGGCTTTTGAGTTCCTCTTCACTTTCTGCCATAAGGGTGGTGTCACCTATATATCTGAGGTTATTGATATTTCTCCCTGCAATCTTGATTCCAGCTTCTGTTTCTTCCAGTCCAGCGATTCTCATGATGTACTCTGCATAGAAGTTAAATAAGCAGGGTGACAATATACAGCCTTGACGTACTCCATACTTATCATTTGAAATTCTTCTCAGTTCAAGATATATTTAGAGGAGTGATTTTTCTTTCTTCCAACTCCTGAGTTTTTTATTTAAACTGTTTTAGTAATTTCTAAAATAATTAAAAAATATTTAACAATATTTCTTGAAAGAAATTATGTACTCTATGAGGTGCACAATTCACAAAGCTCATAAATTTGCCCAAATATTTGTTTAGTCTGTTATATCCTAGGTCTGTCTGGTCGAGACTATGGTTTTTCCAGTGGTCATGTATAGATGTGAGAGTTGGACTCTGAAGAAAGCTGAGAGCCGAAGAATTGATGCTTTTGAATGGTGGTGTTGGAGAAGATTCTTGAGAGTCCCTTGGTCTGCAAGGAGATCCAACCAGTCCATTCTGAAGGAGATCAGCCCTGGCTGTTCTTTGGAAGGAATGATGCTGAAGCTGAAACTCCAGGACTTTGGCCACCCACACAAAGAGTTGACTCATTGGAAAAGACTCTGATGCTGGGAAGGATTGGGGGCAGGAGGAGAAGGGAACGACAGTGGATGAGATGGCTGGATGGCATTACCAACTCAACGGATGTGAGTTTGAGTGAACTCGAGAGACGGCGATGGACAGAGAGGCCTGGTGTGCTGTGATTCATGGGGTGCAAAGGGTCGGACAAAACTGAGTGACTGAACTGAACTGAACTGAACTGATCCTTGTGAATCTTTAATCAAGTGAACCTCACAACTATAACGTGTGCTAGAGCAAAGCTTCCCACCATAATTTTGTCCCCATATGTTCCACATATACTTTAGAACAACATTGCTTTAGATATTCTTACTCTATACTTGTGTTCCATTGAAGTTCAGAAGCAATTATTCATTGAATAGCTATTGACATACAATTTATACCAATATTTTTGTCTCTTGGGATACATCAGTGAAGAGAATATATGATATAATTTTGTCCCCATATGTTCCACATATACTTTAGAACAACATTGCTTTAGATATTCTTACTCTATACTTGTGTTCCATTGAAGTTCAGAAGCAATTATTCATTGAATAGCTATTGACATACAATTTATACCAATATTTTTGTCTCTTGGGATACATCAGTGAAGAGAATATATGAAGATCCCAGGTTCATAGAGTTTACATTCTCAAACAGAGTAACAATAAAAAATAAAATTAAGTAAACGTGTAAAAGGTAATAAGTATGAAAGTGAAAGTCAAGTCGCTCAGTTGTGTCTGACTGTTTGTGTCACCATGGGCTGCAGCATACAAGGCTCCTCCACCCATGGAATTTTCCAGGCAGAAGTACTGGAGTGGGTTGCCATTTCCTTCTCCAAATAAGTACGAAGGAGAGAAAAAAAAAAGGTAAGAAAAGGTGAAAAATGTGCAGGATGGAGGTGTGGACTGCTGTACTAAGTAAAATCGTGAAGATCAGACATAGTAAGCAAGGACTAGGAGTTGGTGAGAGATTTAGCCAACAGAATATCAAAAAGATAAGAGAGTTAGGCAACATCCCCATATGAAAGAGAGTTTTAGGGAGAAGGATGAGCCAATGAAAATGAAAATATGGCTGGTATGTTCCAGAAACAGGGAGAAGGTGAAAACCACTGGAGCTGAGTAAATGACACTGCAAGGTGACACGGTGAGACCATATAATACCTGTAGCTCATTGTAAGGACTTTGGCTTTTCCTCTGAAGAGAATGAAAAGCCCCTGTGGGGCTGAAGAACACAGTAAGAACTTGATCTGGCTTGTATTTTAGTTTTAGAAGGTCAGTTTGGTTTCTGTGTTGACAAAAGACTGTGGAGGGCAAAGTTGGGTTTAAGGGGGGAAATTTGACTTGTAGGGTTTCCCTTCTCTAGGAACTTTCCTGGGGGTCCAGTGTTAATACTCTGTGGTCCCACTGCAAGGACAGGGGTTCCCACCCTTCTGGGGAACCAAGATCCCACGTGCTACGTGGCATGGACCAAACCCCCCCAAAAAAAAAATCATGATGAAGTTTAGGGTGCAATAATAATAAAATAAGGAGGAGATGATTGAGGTTCCAAGCAGTGTGATAGCCTTGGGGGTCATCAGAGGTACTTGGGTTAAGGATGTATTTTGAAGGCCAAATTAACAGCATTTGCTGACAGACTGGTGTGGGATATGTCCAAAAAAAAAATCATGATGAAGTTTAGGGTGCAATAATAATAAAATAAGGAGGAGATGATTGAGGTTCCAAGCAGTGTGATAGCCTTGGGGGTCATCAGAGGTACTTGGGTTAAGGATGTATTTTGAAGGCCAAATTAACAGCATTTGCTGACAGACTGGTGTGGGATATGAGAGATAATGGACAGCTGAGAGTGACTCCAGATGTTATGAAGCAGGAGAAAGGGACACTTATCAAGTGAAATGTGGAAAGACTTTGGATAAAGCAGTTTTGGAGATACATTAGCACCTCCATTTTGGATGAATGAAATCAAGATATCCATTAGATACCCAACTCCAGATTCCTAGGATGTAACTCAATGCATGAGTTTGCAGTTAGGGAGAAAGCTCTGGGCTACAGGTGGATTTATGGGGGTTTCATAGCTCAACTGGTAAAGAATCCTCCTGCAATACAGGAAATCCCGATTCAATTCTTGGGTCGGGAAAATCCAATGGAGAAGGGATAAACTACCCACTTCAGTATTCTGGGCTTCCCTGTGACTCGGATGGTAAAGAACCTGCCTGCAATGCAGGAGACCTGGGTTCAATCCTGGCTTGAGAAGATTCCCTGGAGAAGGGAACGACTACCCACTCCAGTATTCTACCCTGAAGAATTCCATGGACAGAGGAGCTGGCTGGCTACAGTCCCTGGGGTTGCAAAGAGTCAGAAACGACTGAGTGACTTTCACTTCGCTTCACTTCAATAGCATATAAAACTAAGGAACTGAATGATATCATAAAGAGAGAGAATGTGGATGGACAAGGGGCATTGGACTTAGCCCTGGTGGTACCCCCAACACTGCACAATTGGGGAGAATTGAAGGGATCAACAAAAAAGTCTGTGGATAAGACACCACTGAGGAGAAGGAAAACCATAGAGGCCAATGTCCTGCTGGGCAAGTGAAGAAGTGTTATCAAGAAGAAGGAAGTGTATCAGATGATGATTTTTTTTCCAGGAAAGATGTTGTATAGCATACTTTATTAAGTCTACTGACAGCTTGATAACTTGGTTGAGTCTAGCATTCAAGGTCAAAATTTTCAAAAACAAAGGGGAACTCTATATTTTCCCTTGTTTTTGTTGTGTCCGACTCGTTGCAACCATGCCCGGTTTCCTTGTCTTTCAACATCTCCCAGAGTTTGCTCAGACTGAGCAATGCTATCTAACCATCACACCCTCTGTTGCCCACTTCTCTTCCTGCTCTCAATCTTTCCCAGCATCAGGGTCTTTTCCAAAGACACAGCTCTTTGCATATGGTGGCCAAAGTATTGAGGCTTCAGCTTCAGCATCAGTCCTTCCAGTGGATATTCAGTGTTGACCTCTTTTAGGATTGCCTGGTTTGATCTCTCTGCAGTCCAAGGGACTCTCAAGATTCTTCTCCAGCACCACAGCTCAAAAGCATTGGTGCTTCTGTGCTCAACCTTCTCTATGATCCATCTTTCACATCTTACGTGACTACCTGAAAAACCATAGCTTTAATAGCTTTAATGACCTGGACCTTTGCAGGCAGAGTGATGTCTCAGATTTTTAATATGCTGTCTCAGATTGTTATAGCTTCCCTTCCAAGGAGTAAGTGTCTTAATTTCATGGCTGAAGTCACTGTCTTCAGTGATTTTGGAGTCCAAGAAAAGAAAATCTGTCACTGTTTCCACTTTTTCCCCTTCTCCTTGCCATGAAGTGATGGCACTGGATGCCATGATATTCGTCTTTTGAATGTTGTGCTTTAAGCCAACTTTTTCCACTCTCCTCTTTCACCCTCATCAAGAGGCTCTTTCGTTCCTCTTAACTTTCTGCCATTAGAGTGTTATCATCAAAATAAATGCAATTTTAGATTATAAAAGTTATGTTTAGGAATACTGATACACATTTTAGTGATTGAACTTTAGACAAATGTTAAATTAGGACTTTGTTCCCTGACACACTTATTGACCATAACTATGGAAAGATTAGAGATCTCTTCAAGAAAATTAGAGATACCAAGGGAACATTTCGTGCAAAGATGAGCCTGATAAAGGACAGAAATGGTATGGGCCTAAGAGAAGCAGCAGATATTAAGAAGGGATGGCAAGAATACACAGAACTGTACAAGAAAGATCTTCACGACCCAGATAATCACGATGGTGTGATCACTCATCTAGAGCCAGACATCTTGGAATGTGAAGTCAAGTGGGCCTTAGAANACTTCTATGCAGAGTACATCATGAGAAACGCTGGACTGGAAGAAACACAAGCTGGAATCAAGATTGCCGGGAGAAATATCAATAACCTCAGATATGCAGATGACACCACCCTTATGGCAGAAAGTGAAAAGGAACTCAAAAGCCTCTTGATGAAAGTGAAAGAGGAGAGTGAAAATGTTGGCCTAATGCTCAACATTCTGAAAACGAAGATCATGGAACCTGGCCCATCA
Organism: Cephalophus harveyi; assembly: GCA_006410635.1. Lineage (NCBI taxonomy): Eukaryota > Metazoa > Chordata > Mammalia > Artiodactyla > Bovidae > Cephalophus > Cephalophus harveyi. Next base: position 16,838 of record SJYT01048256.1, on the reverse strand, counting down.
GTTCATGGGAAATAGATTGGGAAACAGTGGAAACAGTGTCAGACTTTATTTTGCGGGGCTCCAAAATCACTGCAGATGGTGATTTCAGCCATGAAATTAAAGCACACATACTCCTTGGAGGAAAAGTTATGACCAATCTACATAACATATTCAAAAGCAGAGACATTACTTTGCCGACTAAAGTCTGTCTTGTCAAGCATATGGTTTTTCCTGTGGTCATGTATGGATGTGAGAGTTGGACTGTGAAGAAAGCTGAGCACCGAAGAATTGATGCTTTTGAACTGTGGTGTTGGAGAAGACTCTTGAGAGTCCCTTGGACTGTAAGAAGATTCAACCAACCCATTCTGAAGGCGATCAGCCCTGGGATTTCTTTGGAAGGAATGATGCTAAAGCTGAAACTCTAGTACTTTGGCCACCTCATGCAAAGGGTTGGCTCATCGGAAAAGACTTTGATGCTGGGAGGGATTGGTGGTAGGTGAAGAAGGGAATGACAGAAGATGAGATGGCTGGATGGCATCACTGACTCGATGGACGTGAGTCTGAGTGAACTCCAGGAGTTGGTGATGGACCGGGAGGCCTGGCGTGCTGTGATTCATGGGGTCGCAAAGAGTTGGACATGACTGAGCGACTGAACTGAACTGATAAATATTTAAAAGTATCTAGGAAGATATTTATAGCAAGTATTTCCTGTGCATAAAGGATACTGGCCTCATTCTCTTGCAGTGGAAATTTTTGAACCTTAAACAAACATACACAAATCTGCAGTATTATTTCTCTCATTGTCATGTTGAAAATGTTTTGAATATTGATATAATTCATTCTGAAAGAAGCTAGAGTGCGTTGACAACATAGAAGAGTTTGTATTGGTCTTGTGTCCATCAGGACATTCAGTTGGTGTTCAGAAGACTTTAATTTTTGCAATGTGATCTCCTCCCCAGTGCAAATAAGAAGCATGCATATGTGATGAGTTGCTTCAGTTGTGTCCCATTCTTTGTAATCCTACCGACTATAGCTTGCCAGGCTCCTCTGTCCATGGAATTCTCCAGGCAAGAATACTGGTGTGGCTTGCTATGCCTTCCTTCAGGGGTTCTTGCCGACTCAGGGTTTGAACTCACATCTCTTATGTCTAACCTGCATTGACAGGCTGGTTCTTACCATTAGTGCCACCTGGAGACCCTAGAATATGAAGACTAGACCTCATCCAATATTCATTTATTCCTTTAGTATATATCCATGTAATCATGCTACTGAGTCTAAGCTTGTACTCTTCCCTATACAACAGGCCAGTAAATCAAGAGATGAAGTGTTGGAGCAAGGAATAGTGACTTTGGAAAATGAGCTGTTTGAGAAGATGGAGAACTAATATCTGAGAGAAGGATCTTGCCCTAGTTGGATATGAGACTTCTTTTATTCAAAAAGTGGAATGGTGTGGTTGTTGACTGCAGACTTCTTGGTGCTGGTCAGAACCCAGAGACCGTGTGACAATTCTTTGTCATTGCACTCGCTGTCCACATAGGTCTGATCATAATGTTCCTCTAAACCTCAAACAAGACTAGTGTTACTTTCTGTTTTGTAGCTTATAATCTCTCTACCTATGAAAACTGCTGTGGCTTTAAAGACCAAAACTGGGAGGCAGTACTCGAGAAGGGCTGTTCTCAGGCAGCATTCTTTTACAAAGGTACAGAGCTCACATTAATAGGCACAAGCAACTGGACATAAAGGTTAGAGCATAAAGAATAGACCCAATGTGAATTCAAGCTTGTCCTCTTTTTAAGCTTATTCTCTGGCATTAGAAAACAGTCTTGATTCCAGAGAAAATATCCTTTCATAGAAAAACAGATATAGTTTGAGAATACCAAAGGAATGCAGAAGAAGAAGGGATAAAATACATTTGATTTTACAATGAAGTACTGAGACTTAAACTAAAAGTTGATACTTAAGCAGTACAGCTATATGCTCATGAGTGAAAGAGACGGGAATACCAGACCATCTGACATGCCTCTTGAGAAACCTGTATGCAAGTCAGGAAGCAACAGTTAGAACTGGACATGGAACCACAGACTGGTTTCAAATAGGAAAATGAGTACGTCATTTTGTATATTGTCACCTTGCTTATTTAACTCATATGCAGAATACATCACGAGAAACAGTGGGCTGGAGGAAGCACAAGCTGAAATCAAGATTGCCAGGAGAAATATCAATAACCTCAGATATGCAGATGACACCACCTTTATGACAGAAAGTGAAGATGAATTAAAGAGCCTCTTGATGAAAGTGAAAGAGGAGAGTGAAAAAGTTGACTTAAAGCTCAGCATTCAGAAAACTAAGATCGTGGCATCCGGTCCCATCACTTCATGGCAAATTTATGGGGAAAAGGTGGAAACAGTAGCTGACTTTATTTTTGGGGACTCCAAAATCACTGTAGATGGTCATTGCAGCCATGAAATTAAAAGACGGTTACTCCTTGGAAGGAACATTATGACCAACCTAGACAGCATAATAAAAAGCAGAGATTACTTTGTCAAAAAAGGTCCATCTAGTCAAGGCTATGGTTTTTCCAGTGGTCATGTATGGGTGTGAGAGTTGGACTGTAAAGAAATCTGAGCACCAAAAAATTGATGCTTTTGAACTGTGGTGTTGGAGAAGACTCTTGAGAGTCCCTTGGACTGCAAGGAGATCCAACCAGTTCATCCTAAAGGAGATCAGTCCTGGGTGTTCATTGGTGGGACTGATGTTGAAGCTGAAACTCCAATACTTTGACCACCTGATGCGAAGAGCTGACTCATTTGAAATACCCTGATGCTGGGAAAATTGAGGGCAGGAGAAGAAGGGGATGACAGAGAATGAGATGGTCGGTTGGTATCACCGACTCGATGGATGTGAGTTTGAGTGAACTCCGAGAGTTGGTGATGGACAGGGAGGCCTGGCGTGCTGCAATTCATGGGGCTGCAAAGAGTCGGACAAGAATGAGCGACTGAACTGAACTGAACTGAATTGCTTAAATTTAGCAGGAATCATTTTTTTTATGATTCCATACCTGGATATGCTAGTCAAATGTGACCCGTTTCATGTGTCAATCTAGAACATAATGGGGTGACTCTGCTATACTTTCTAATCTTAGAGATTTTTCCTACATCTTCCATATCTATTGTCCCACTGTATTCCTCCAACAATTGACCATTTCCTATTCTCTGGTGTGGGAGAGGAAAGACATTCCATTGAAAACAATCCTGTTACATTTTTACTACTTTCAAATAACATATCCTTCCTTCTTTAATCTATCGTTACTGAACACTACCTTTCCATCAGCTATGTAACTTTTCTGATACTTTTTTCTGTTGTAAAAACACATCATATAAAATTTACCTTCTTAATACTTTTTAAGCATACATTTAAATAATTGTTAGCTATATTCATATAGTGAGACTGAGGTTCAGAATTTTTTCATCTGGCAAATCTGAAACTCTATAACTATTAAGCAACTCCCTCCCCACTTCCCAGCCAGGAGTCTATTTTCTGCTTCTGTGAATTATATGCTTTGGATACCTCTTATAAGTGGAATAATATACTGTCTTTATATAACTGGCTTATTTCACATAGCATAATATCCTCTAGACTCACTCATATTGCTGAGTGTGACAGAATTTCCTTCCCCTTTAAGGATAAATAATATTCTGTTATATGTATATGCCACATTTTCTATAACCATTTATCTTTGATAGACATTTAGATTGCTTCAGCTCTTGGCTATTGTGCAAAGTGTTGTTATAAACATGGGTATGCAAACATTTCTTTGAGACTCTGCTTTCAATTCTTTTGAATATATTCCTAAAAGTTGAATTATTGGGAAGTATAATAGTTCTCTTTTTAAGTTTTGAGAAACTATGTTCTTTACCATAGTGAATGCATCATTTTGTAATTGAGCAAACAGGCCCAAGGGTTCCAGTTTCTCTACATCTTGCCAGCACTTGTTATTGTCTTTAATTTTTTTATATTAATTATCCTAACATATGAGGTGATATCACATTGTGGTTTTTGACTTCCATTTTTCAAATGGTTAGTGATTATGATCATCTTTTCATATGCTTCTTGGTCATTTGGATATCATCTTTGGAGAAATATTTATTCAAATCCTTTGTTCATATTTTAGTCAGGCTCTTTGAATTTTTTGTTGATGAGTCATAGAAGTTCTTAACATATGGGGTTACATATCAACCCCTTATCATGTATTTTCCAAATATTTTCTCCTGTTGAGTAGGCTGTCTTTTCACTCTGTTGATTGTTTTCTTTAATACACAAAAGTTTTTAAGTTTAATGCTGCCCCATTTGTCTATTTTTGCTTTTGTTGTCTGTTTCTGATATCATATAAAAGAAATTATTGTTAAGTCATGAAGCTTTTCCTATATCTTTGCTTGCAGGAATTTTATGGCTTTAGGTATTATGTCCTTATAGACCTTTGATCCATTTTGAGTTAGTTTTTGTGTATAGTGTAAGGTAAGGGTTACCTTTATCATTTGGCATGAAGACATTTAGTTTTCCCAATATCTTTTTTGGAAAAGATGGTTTTTTGCCTGTTGAATATCCCTGGCTCTGCTGTTAAAGATCTTATGGCCATTACATGCAGGTGTATTTCTGGATTCTTTATTCTATTTCATTGATCTACTTGTCTATTTCTATGCTAGTACTATGCTGTTTTGTTTACTGTTAATTTCTAAGATGTTTTCAAATCAGGAAGTTCAGTCCTCCAACTTTGTTCTTCATTTACAAAATTGTTTCGTTTATTTGAGGTTCCCTAAAGATTCTGTGTGACTTTTACTTTTTTTAAGAATGATTCTTTTATATGTCTTTAAAAATGCCCCTGGGATATTGATAGGGATTGTACCAAATCTATAGATCAGTTTGGATAGTATGTACATCTTCTTTTTTCAACTGAGGTATCAGTTCAGTTCAGTCGCTCAGTCGTGTCCCACTCTTTGCGACCCCATGAATTGCAGCACACCAGGGTTCCCTGTTCATCACCATCTCCCAGAGTTCATTCAGACTCACGTCCATCGAGTCCGTGATGCCGTCCAGCCATCTTATCCACGGTCGTCCCCTTCTCCTCCCGCCCCCAATCCCTCCCAGCATCAGAGTCTTTTCCAATGACTCAACTCTTCGCATAAGGGGGCCAAAGTACTGGAGTTTCAGCTTCAGCATCATTCCTTCCAAAGAAATCCCAGGGTTGATCTCCTTCAGAATGGACTGGTTGGATCTCCTTGCAGTCCAAGGGACTCTCAAGAGTCTTCTCCAACACCACAGTTCAAGAGCATCAATTCTTCAGCACGCAGGCTTCTTCACAGTCCAACTCTCACATCCATACATGACCACAGGAAAAACCATAGCCTTGACTAGACGGAGCTTAGTCAGCAAAGTAATGTGTCTGCTTTTGAATAAAGAAATCCCAGGGTTGATCTCCTTCAGAATGGACTGGTTGGATCTCCTTGCAGTCCAAGGGACTCTCAAGAGTCTTCTCCAACACCACAGTTCAAGAGCATCAATTCTTCAGCACTCAGCCTTCTTCACAGTCCAACTCTCACATCCATACATGACCACAGGAAAAACCACAGCCTTGACTAGACGGAGCTTAGTCGGCAAAGTAATGTCTCTGCTTTTGAATATACTATCTAGGTTGCTCATAACTTTTCTTCCAAGCAGTAAGCATCTTTTAATTTCATGGCTGCAGTCACCATCTGCAGTGATTCTGGAGCCCAAAAAGGTAGAGTCTGACACTGTTTCCCCTGTTTCCCCATCTATTTCCCATGAAGTGATGGGACCAGATGCCATGATCTTCATTTTCTGAATGTTGAGCTTTAGGCCAACTTTTTCGCTCTCCTCTTTCACTTTCATCTAGAGGCTTTTTAGTTCCTCTTCAATTTCTGCCATAAGGGTGGTGTCATCTGCATATCTGAGGTTATTGATATTTCTTCCGGCAATCTTGATTCAAGCTTGTGCTCCTAACAGCCAGTGTTGCTCATGATGTACTCTGCATATAAGTTAAATAAGCAGGGTGATAGCTGGTATGAAATATGTTTCATGTATACAACATAATGATTCACATTTTTAAAGATTATTCTAGATTTCTAGTTTTAAAATTTGGGCTATATTCTCTGTATTGTAAAACATATCTTTGTTGCTTATTTTTATTTTATTCATATCAATTTGTACCTCTTAATCGACTACCCTTATCTTGACATTCTTGCCTTCCCTCTTCTTATCGGAAACCACTAATTTGTCCTCTATATCTATGAGTCCGTTTCTTCTTTGTTATTTCCACTACTCTATCTTTTAGATTACACTTATAAGTGATCTCATACAGTATTTATCTTTCTTTCTCTGACTTATTTCACTTAGCACAATACCTTCCAAGGCCATCCATGTTGTTGCAAATGACAACAGTTTGTCTTTTTTTGTCTGAGTAAAAAGACATTGTGGGCTTCCTTGGGAGGGGAAAAGGTGGAAGGAGTGACAGATTTCCTCTTCTTGGGCTCCCAAATTACTGCAGATGGTGACTGCCACCATGAAATCAGAAGACAATTGCTTCTTGGCAGGAAAGCAATGACAAGCCTTCAAGGCCATCCATGTTGTTGCAAATGACAACAGTTTGTCTTTTTTTGTCTGAGTAAAAAGACATTGTGGGCTTCCTTGGGAGGGGAAAAGGTGGAAGGAGTGACAGATTTCCTCTTCTTGGGCTCCCAAATTACTGCAGATGGTGACTGCCACCATGAAATCAGAAGACAATTGCTTCTTGGCAGGAAAGCAATGACAAGCCTAAACAGTGTGTTGAAAAGCAGAGACATTACTCTGATAACAAATTATAAATTTGTTCATTAGCAATAGCATCAAAAAGAATAAAATACTTAGGAATACTTAATTATAAGGAGGTTACAGACTTGTATATTGAAAACCAGAAAATATTGCTGAAAGAAATTAAGGAAGAAGTAAATAGATGAAGAGACATTGAAAGATTTAAGATTAACAGTCTTAGTTTGTGCATAATGGATCTGCCATATGACCGAGAAATCCTACTCCTGGGTATGTATTCATAAAAATGAAAGCACTAATATGAAAAGATACATGCCCCCAATTTTTTATAGCAGCATTAACGACAATCGCCAAGATGTGGAAGCAACCTGAGTGCATCAAAAGATGAATGGATTAAGAAGATGTGGTGTATGTATACAATGGAATACTTGTTGTTGTTCAGTCACCCAGGCGTGTCCAACTCTTTGTGACCCTGTGCTTAGTGAATTAAGTCAGAGAAAGAAAGATAAATACTGTATTGGAAAACTCAGCAGTGGCCACAGGACTGGAAAAGGTCAGTTTTCATTCCAATTCCAAAGAAACGCAATGCAAAAGAATGCTCCAACTACCACACAACTGCACAATTGACTGTAGATTACACTTATAAGTGATCTCATACAGTATTTATCTTTTGTTCTCTGACTTAATTCACTTAGCACAATACCTTCCAAGGCCATCCATGTTGTTGCAAATGACAAGAGTTTGTCTTTTTATGTCTGAGTGAAAAGACATTGTGTGCTTCCCTGGGAGGGGAATCTGCACAATTGACTGTAGATTACACTTATAAGTGATCTCATACAGTATTTATCTTTTGTTCTCTGACTTAATTCACTTAGCACAATACCTTCCAAGGCCATCCATGTTGTTGCAAATGACAAGAGTTTGTCTTTTTATGTCTGAGTGAAAAGACATTGTGTGCTTCCCTGGGAGGGGAAAAGGTGGAAGGAGTGACAGATTTCCTCTTCTTGGGCTCCCAAATCACTGCAGACTGTGACTGCCACCACAAAATCAGAGACAATTGCTTCTTGGCAGGAAAGCAATGACAAGCCTAAACAGTGTGTAGAAAAGCAGAGACATTACTCTGATAACTTGAATGTCAAGGCTATGATCTTCCCAGTGGTCACATATGGTTGCGAAAGCTAGACTGTAAAGAAAGCAGAGCCCCAAAGGATCGATGCTTTCAAACTGTGGTGCTGGAGAAGACTCCTGAAAGTCCCCTGGACAGCAAGGAGATCAAACCACTCAATCTTATGGGAGATCAACCCTGACTATTCACTGGAAGGACTGATGCTGAAGCTGAAGCTCCAGTACTTTGGTCATCTGATGCAAACAGATGACTCTTTGGAAAAGCCCCTCATGCTGGGAAAGATTGAGGGCAGAAGGAGAAGAGGGTGTCAGAGGATGAGATGTCTGAACAACATCACCGATGCAATGAACACAAACTTAGGCAAACCTCAGGAGATGGTGAGGGACAGGGAGGCCAAGTGTGCTGCAGTCCACGGGGTCGCAAAGAGTTGGACATGCCTGGGTGACTGAACAACAATAAGTATTCCATTGTATACATACACCACATCTTCTTAATCCATTCATCTGTTGATGGACACAGGTTGCTTCCACATCTTGGCAATTGTCGTTAATGCTGCTATAAAAAATTGGGAGTATGTATCTTTTCATATTAGTGTTTTCATTTTTATGAATATATATCCAGGAGTAGGATTTCCCAGTCATATGGCAGATCCATTATGCACAAACTAAGACTGTTAATCTTAAATCTTTCAATCCATGAACATGGGATGCCTCTTCATTTATTTACTTCTTCCTTAATTTCTTTCAGCAATATTTTGTAGTTTTCATTATACAAGTCTGTAACCTCCTTATAATTAAGTATTCCTAAGTATTTTATTCTTTTTGATGGTATTGCTAACGAACCAATTTAACTTTATTTCCAGATCATTAACTAGTGTATAAAAATGCAAGTGCTTTCTGTGTATTGACTTTTTATTCTGAAACCTAGCCAAACTCATTTATTAGTCCAATAACTTTGTGTGTGTGTGTGGAATCCTGATGTATTTCTCCATATGAAATTATGTTCTCTCTGAACAGAGATACATTAACTTCTTTATTCTTTTTTTTTTTTTTTTCAATCTACTCACTTCTGTTAATGGGTTTTTTTTTTAATCATTGTACAGGCAACTTGAGAAAACAGAATTACACCTAAACCAGCCAAAGGAAAAGGAGTGAGGATCAGAATGGTTAAGCCCACCTGGGCTTAGTGGTTAAGACCAACTGACTCCCAGGAAGGATGAGCTTAAGGGTCAACTGAAGGATGCAAGAATCAGGGTGAGACCTAAGGGAGCTTCAGGGATGTGGTAAGGAGCTACATCATGGATGAGTAAGATGTGAGGACACTGAAGGATGAGCCAAAGGAGGTGTCTGTCCAGCTGGGAGACAGTCCAGCCTGCAGGCTCAGCGGGATGGCTGACTCTGAGAGACCCACCAACACGTCACTGAGATCCCATCACATCCTAGATCATTTACCAAGCTCAGACAGATTGGGACAAAACTGTTTTTAACTTCTTGAGGTGGGATGATAATATTTGATTGAAAGAAGTCAGCTGTCAAGCTTAGAGACAGAATTGGAGTGAGGGAGCAAGGGACCGGATCATGGCCTAGAAGGGTGACCACTCATCATCGCCTGGTGATAGAGGTGTGGTCCTGAGCTCTGGTTACTTCTGGGCTGGGTAGTTGGGGTGCGGCTGGTGGTCTGTGGAGGTTGGGGCGGAGGCAGGTTGCTTGTCGCACCTGTTGCTAACATAGCCAGGTTGGAGCCTAACAGAATGGAGGAGGGCGTCTCCCTGGAGCCAGAGAAGTCAAGGGTCGAGCCACCGTGCCGTTCTTGCTTTTCTCAGCTGGTGTCTCCTTCTCTTTCGAGGTGCTGCTTTCCATGGGGGCTGCCTGAGTACTGGAGGAGGTGCCCTGGGATGACTTAGTGTTTCTGTGTTCACTTCAGGGTCTGCTTCCTGCTGAGGGGCCGTAGCTGACTGGGTACAAGACTTCATGTGCTCGGGCCCGTGGGCCTGCTGGCAGGGGTAGTCACAGTAGCTGGTGTTCCAGCAGCAGTAGAAGATGGCCTTCTCCTTGCAGTTGGTGCATCACTGCTTCTTCTTGGTCTCGTCCACTACCTGCTGCTTCTCCAGCTCCAGCTGCTTCTTCACCTCAGCAATAAGCCCGTCCCGCTCCTGCTCTAGGCTCTGTCGCATCTCTGCCATGGTCAGCTCCAAGTTGTGTTTCATTTCTGAGAGCTCCTGCTGGTGCAGTCACTGGAGTTTCTCTATCTCAGTCCTCAGCTTGCGGATCTCAGCTATTGTGCTTCCTGTAGTGTTCTTAGAAAGATTGTTGTATATTTCCATCATTGTGCCTTTTATTGCATCCATCATTTTGCTAGTGTACTTGGCGATGTAGGCAGCGACATCAGCTGAAGCAGTGGCGATGGGCAGGTCTGTGCTGACTGAAGATGTGAGCATGCTAGTGGTCCCTGAGCTGGTGACCAGGAGCGACGACTGGGTGCTGGTCACCAGGGTGATGGTGGAGGTGGATGGGCTCTGTGTGATCTCTTTCTGCTGGACAGCTTTCACAACCTGTCTGGTCTGATATCTCATCCCCTGGGAAGACTGAGTTTGCTGCTGCTGTTAGCTTTGCTGCTGCTGCTGCATCTTCTGCATGTGCCACTTTTTNGGTGATGGTGGAGGTGGATGGGCTCTGTGTGATCTCTTTCTGCTGGACAGCTTTCACAACCTGTCTGGTCTGATATCTCATCCCCTGGGAAGACTGAGTTTGCTGCTGCTGTTAGCTTTGCTGCTGCTGCTGCATCTTCTGCATGTGCCACTTTTTGGAGGACGTTTGAAACTTACTTGATGAGTTCCACATGACCAGGTGCACAGCCGGGGCAGCCTCTTTCCATAAAAGCGGGCTCTGCTTTTTCACCAGGCTTCCCATGGTGGTGGTGGCAGTGGCGGCGGTGGCGGCGGCAGCGTCTGGGGCTGTGACTGTGGACGTGGTGCTGGCCGTGACCCCAGCCATGGGAGTTTGGGAGGATGAGCAGGTGAGGGCCGGTGTTTTGGGGGGAGAATGGTTGCCCGCTGTCATGGATAGTGGAGCTTTACCTACGACCTCCTGCTTGGGAGATGGTTCCTTCTTATTTTTTCGACCCTCCCACCCAGAATGATCTTCTCCTAAATCTATGACAAGTTCGCTCTCTGAATCAGAGTCCAGGCCCAAATGCACTGTTGGGGAATCCATCTCATCTTTTCCCTTCAGCTTATCCTTTGTGGGATGAGGCGAGGGTTTTGCTTTGTCTGAAAATCCTTCTCAGGCTGGGGGCTCGTCTTCTCCTTGACTGAGCTTGGGTCCGCTTTCTCTCTGGCTGGTGACGTGCTGACTTTCAGCTCCTCTTTCATCTCCACTGGGTTTGGCAATTTGGGCTTTTTTTTTGACAGCAGATGGCTCCTTGTTCATCTGAGCCCCCTCTTTGTCTTCGGCATCATCTGGCTCATTCTTGGACCTCTGTTCCTCATCACTGATAGAGTCACTACCGCTACTGTCTGACTTCTCAGAATCCTCCAAATTGCTGTGCTCGACAGCCATATAAACATCTTCCGAGATTTCATTTATGCCTAATTGTGCTTTGCAACTCTCTATCATCTTGTCGAGATTTAGCTGGAATCTGCTGCAAATCTGTCACTTGGAAGAGATGAGAGGAACAGGAGCAGACTGCTGCTGGACAGACTCACTCAGCTCCTTCAGGTCCATCTCAGCCTTGCTTTGATCCAGGTTAAGATTCAGGATGCTTCCCGTGGTGGATGTCTTGTCCGTTTTTGTGGTGACTGGCATTGATACTTGAGGAGAGAAAGGTTTTGGGCTGCCGGATAAACTCCCTGCTTGTCCTGTCTTGGTGGAGCCTGATGAAGCTGTGCTCTTGTCCAGGAAGTCCATGGACTCTTCACTGGTGCTGAAGTGGCTAGACGTTGCCTTCTCAGCATCCTGCTCCACATCGGAGCCCGTGTGCACAGAGGAGTTTGTATTCATGGGGGAGCACGGCATGTCGGACAAGGAGATCCTGTCCTTTTCCTGTAAGTTAAGGGCTTCCTGTCCTGAAAGTTAACTTTTTTAAACTTACATGCCTTCATTTGTTTTTCTTGTCTAGTACTTCCAACACTAGGTTGAAGAGAAGCGGTGAGAGCAGGCATCCTTGTCTTCTTCTAGACCCCAGAGGAAAAGCTCTCAGTTTTATACCATTGATTGTGCTGTTGTTTGTTGCTCGGTCGCTTAGTCGTGTCTGACGTTTCGCCAACCAATGGACTACAGCACACAGAACTTTCCTGTCCTTCATGAGCTACCGGAGCTTGCTCAAACTGATGTTCATTGAGTCGATGATGCCACCAAACCATCTCATCCTCTGTTGGCCCCTTCTCCTCTGTTCGATCTTTCCCAGCCTCAGGGTCTTTTCCAATGAGTGAGCTCTTTGCATCAGGAGGCCAAAGCATTGGAGCTTCAGNTACCGGAGCTTGCTCAAACTGATGTTCATTGAGTCGATGATGCCACCAAACCATCTCATCCTCTGTTGGCCCCTTCTCCTCTGTTCGATCTTTCCCAGCCTCAGGGTCTTTTCCAATGAGTGAGCTCTTTGCATCAGGAGGCCAAAGCATTGGAGCTTCAGCATCAGTCCTTGCAATGAATATTCAGGGTTGATTTCTTTTAGGTTTGACTGGTTTGACTTCCTTGCAAATCAAGGGACTCTCAAAATTCTTCTCCAGCACCACAGTTCAAAAGAATCAATTCAGTGCTCAGTCTTCTTTATGGTCCAACTCTCACATCTGTATATAACTACAGGACAAACCATAGCTTTGGCTACATGGACCTCTGTTGGCAAAGTGATGTCTCTGTTTCTTAATACACTGTCTAGGCTGGTCATAGCTTCTTTTCCAAGGAGCAAGCGTCTTTTAATTTCTTGGCTGCAGTCACTATCTGCAGTGATTTGGGAGCCCAAGAAAATAAAATCCATCACTATTTCCATTGTTTCCCCATCCATTTGCCATGAAGTGATGGGACCAGATGCCATGAACTTGGTCTTTTGAATGTCGAGTTTTAAGCCAGTTTTTTCACTCTCCTCTTTCACCTTCATCAAGGGGCTCTTTAGTTCTTCACTTTCTGTCATTGGGGTGATATTATCTGCATATCTGAGGTTATTGATGTTTCTCCTGGCAATCTTGATTCCAGCTTAACATTCATCCAGCTTGGCATTTCACATGATACACTTTGCATATACGTTAAATAAGCAGAGTGACAATATATAGCCTTGAAATACTTCTTTCCCAATTTACAACCAGTCCATTGTTCCATGTCCGGTTTTAACTGCTGCTCCTTGACCTGCATACAGATTTCATAGGAGACAGGTAAAGCGACCTGGTATTCCCATCTCTTGAAGAATTTTCCACAGTTGGTTGTGATCCACACAGTCAAAGGCATTAGCTTAGTCAATGAAAAGTAGGATAGGTGTTAGCTCTTCTCGAAATTTTTGGTAGAATTCAGCTGTGAAGCCATCTGGACCTGGGCTTTTGTTTGCTGGAAGATTTCTGATTACAGTTTCAATTTCCGTGCTTGTGATGGGTCTGTTAAGGTTTTCTATTTCTTCTTGGTTCAGTTTTGGAAAATTGTACTTTTCTAAGAATTTGTCCATTTCTTCCACGTTGTCCATTTTATTGGCATATAATTGCTGATAGTAGTCTCTTATGATCCTTTGTATTTCTGAGTTGTCTGTTGTGATCTCTCCATTTTCATTTCTAATTTTATTGATTTTATTTTTCTCTCTTTGTTTCTTGATGAGTCTGGCTAATGGTTTGTTAATTTTATTTATCCTTTCAAAGAACCAGCTTTTGGCTTTGCTGAGTTTTGCTATGGTCTCTTTTGTTTCTTTTTCATTTATTTCTGCCCTAATTTTTAAGATTTCTTTCCTTCTACTAGCTCTGGGGTTCTCCATTTCTTCCTTTTCTAGTTGCTTTAGGTGTAGAGTTAGGTTATTTATTTGACTTTTTTCTTGTTTCTTGAGGTATGCCTGTATTGCTATGAACTTTCCTCTTAGCACTGCTTTTATAGTGCCCCACAGGTTTGGGGTTGTTGTGTTTTCATTTTCATTCGTTTCTATGCATATTTTTATTTCTTTCTTTTATTTTTTCTGTGATTTGTTGGTTATTCAGAAGCATGTTGTTCAGCCTCCATATGTTGGAATTTTTAATATTTTTTCTCCTGTAATTAGCAGGAATCATTTTGTTTATGATTCCGTACCTGGATATGCAGGTCAAATGTGCCCCGTTTCATGTGTCTGTCTAGAACATAATGGGGTGACTCTGCTATACTCTCTAATCTTAGAGATTTTTCCTACATCTTCCATATCCATTGTCCCACTGTATTCCTCCAACAATTGACCGTTTCCTATTCTCTGGTGTGGGAGAGGAAAGAGATTCCGTTGAAAACAATCCTCTTACATTTTTACTACTTTCAAATAACATATCCTTCCTTCTTTTGTTTATCATTACTGAACACTACCTTTCCATCAGCTATGTAACTTTTCTGGTATTTTTTTCTGTTGTAAAAACACATCATATAAAATTTACCTTCTTAAAACTTTTTAGGCATACATTTAAGTAATTGTTAGCTATATTCATATTGTGAGACTGAGGTCCAGAATTTTTTCATCTGGCAAATCTGAAACACTATAACTATTAAGCAATTCCCTCCCCACTTCCCAGCCAGTAGTCTATTTTCTGCTTCTGTGAATTTTATGCTTTAGATACCTCTTATAAGTGGAATGATATACTGTCTTTATACAACTGGCTTATTTCACATAACATAATATCCTCTAGATTCATTCCTATTGCTGAGTGTGACAGAATCTCCTTCCCCTTTAAGGATGAATAATATGTTATATTATATATACCACATTTTCTATAACCATTTATCTTTGATAGACATTTAGATTGCTTCAGCTCTTGGCTATTGTGCAAAGTGTTGTTATAAACATGGGTATGCAAACATTTCTTGGAGACTCTGCTTTCAATTCTTTTGAATATATTCCTAAAAGTTGGATTATTGGGAAATATAATAGTTCTATTTTTAAATTTTGAGAAACTATGTTCTTTACCATAGTGAATGCATCATTTTGCAATTGAGCCAACAGGCCCAAGGGTTCCAGTTTCTCTACATCTTGCCAACACTTGTTATTGTCTTTAATTTTTTAATATTAATTATCCTAACATATGAGGTGATATCACATTGTCGTTTTGACTTGCATTTTTCAGATGGTTAGTGATGATGATCATCTTTTCATATGCTTGTTGGTCATTTGGATATCATCTCTGGAGAAATATTTATTCAAATCCTTTGCTCATATTTTAGTCAGGCTCTTTGAATTTTTTGTTGATGAGTCATAGAAGTTATTAATATATGGGGTTACATATTAACCCCTTATCACGTATATTCCAAATATTTTGTCCTGTTGAGTAGGCTCTCTTTTCACTCTGTTGATTGTGTTCTTTAATGCACAAATTTTTTAAGTTTAATGCTGCCCCATTTGTCTATTTTTGCTTTTGTTGTTGGTGTTTCTGATATTATAGAAAATAAATTATTGTCAAGTCATGAAGCTTTCCCTATATCTTTGCTTGTAGGAGTTTTATAGCTTTAGTTATTATGTCCTTATAGACCTTTGATCCATTTTGAGTTAGTTTTTGTGTATAGTGTAACATAAGGGTTAACTTTATCATTTGGCATGAAGACATCTAGTTTTCCCAATATCTTTTTTGGAAAAGATGGGTTTTTGCCTGTTGCATATCTCTAGCTCTGCCATTAAAGATCTTATGGCCATTATATACAGGTGTATTTCTGGATTCTTTATTCTATTTCATTGATCTACTTGTCTATTTCTATGGTAGTACTATGCTGTTTTGTTTACTATTAATTTCTAAGATGTTTTCAAATCACGAAGTTCAGTCCTCCAACTTTGTTCTTCATTTACAGAATTGCTTTGTTTATGTGAGGTTCCCTAAAGATTCTGTGTGACTTTTACTTTTTTTAAGAATGATTCTTTTATATTTCTTTAAAAAAGCCACTGGGATATTGATAAGGATTGTACTGAACCTATAGATCAGTTTGGATAGTATGTACATCTTCTTTTTTCAATTGAGGTATCAGTTCAGTTCAGTACTCAGTCGTGTCCGACTCTTTGCGACCCCATGAATCGCAGCACGCCAGGCCTTCCTGTCCATCACTAATTCCCGGAGTTCACTCAGACTCATGTCCATCGAGTCTGTGATGCCATCCAGCCATCTCATACTCTTTATCTCTAGCTCTGCCATTAAAGATCTTATGGCCATTATATACAGGTGTATTTCTGGATTCTTTATTCTATTTCATTGATCTACTTGTCTATTTCTATGGTAGTACTATGCTGTTTTGTTTACTATTAATTTCTAAGATGTTTTCAAATCACGAAGTTCAGTCCTCCAACTTTGTTCTTCATTTACAGAATTGCTTTGTTTATGTGAGGTTCCCTAAAGATTCTGTGTGACTTTTACTTTTTTTAAGAATGATTCTTTTATATTTCTTTAAAAAAGCCACTGGGATATTGATAAGGATTGTACTGAACCTATAGATCAGTTTGGATAGTATGTACATCTTCTTTTTTCAATTGAGGTATCAGTTCAGTTCAGTACTCAGTCGTGTCCGACTCTTTGCGACCCCATGAATCGCAGCACGCCAGGCCTTCCTGTCCATCACTAATTCCCGGAGTTCACTCAGACTCATGTCCATCGAGTCTGTGATGCCATCCAGCCATCTCATACTCTGTAGTTCCCTTCTCCTCCTGCCTCCAATCCCTCCCAGCATCACAGTCTTTTCCAATGAGTCAACTCTTCACACGAGGTGGCCAAAGTACTGGAGTTTCAGCT
>SJYT01048254.1:232195-249047 GCA_006410635.1 Cephalophus harveyi | reverse complement strand
ACAGGGGCTCTGGATCAACCTAGAGGGGTGGGGTGGGGAGAGAGTTGGGGGGGAGGTTCAAAAGGGAGAGGATATATGTATACCTGTGGCTGATTCATGTTGAGGCTTGACAGAAAACAACAAAATTCTGTAAAGCAATTATTCTTCAATTAAAAATAAATTAATTTTAAAAATAATGAAATTGATCAACCATAAGTACCTTAGCAAAATTCTATTTTTCAGTTAACTGGAAGCTAAGAGAATAGCCATTTGGAATTGGGCCCTAAGACAGAAGGTGTTGGAGAGGTGAAACCAGAGCATAGGGCACTGTCAGGAAGAGGCGGCTACATGGGAGCAGGTGGGAGCATTGTGCCAGATAGCATAAACTCTCTAAAATGTTAGCTGGTAGGATTAAAAGTGCACTAGCTGCCTGGGGGCAGGAAGAGACAGTGCCAGAATAACTGAATGGAGACATGGAAAATCCAAAGAGAAATTTTGATAGCTTGCCTACTTAAAAACGTGTGTGTGTCCTAGAGTGCACAGGGAGAGATCACAAGGTCCAAATTGTTTTGTTCAAGTATAATTGGGTTAACAATATCATGTTAGTTTCAAGTGTACATCATAGTGATTGGGTATTTTCATACAATGCAAAATGATCACCACAGTAAATCTAGTTACCATCTGTCACCATACAAAGTTATTACAGCATTATTGACTATATTCCTTATGCTGCACATCCCTATGACTTATTTTAGAACTGGAAATTTGTACCTCTTAATCATGCTCACCAATTTGACTCATCCCACCCCCACCCCCAATCCCTTCTCCTCTGGCAACCACCATTGTGTTCTTTGTATCTCTGACACCATTTTTGTTTCTGTTATTTTTAAAATTTTTTAAAAAACAAGTTGTTTTAATTAGTTTATTTATTTTTGCCACACCTCTCAGCTTGTGGGATCTTAGTTTCCCAACCAGGGACTGAACCCCAGCCCTTGGTGGTGAAAGTGCAGAGTCCCAACCAGTGGACCACAGGGAATTTTCTGTTTTTGTTGTTTTCATTCATTTGTTTTATTAGATTCCACAAGTAACTAAAATCAAACAGTATTTTTCTTTCTCTGTCTGATTTATTTCACTTAGCATAATACCCTATAGGTCCATCTATATTGTTGCGAATGGCAAGGTTTCATTCTTTTTATGGCTGAGTAAAATTCCATTGTATACATGTACATATTTATCCATTTATTTATCATTGGCCACAAATTTCTGCCATATCTTGGCTGCTGTGAATGATGATTCAATGAACATAAGGGTGCATGTATCTTTTCATAAGGGTGCATGTATCTTTTTTTTTGTTTTCTTTGGAAAAATATCCAGAGGTGGAATTGCCAGGTTGTATGTTAGTTCTATTTTAATTATTTGAGGAATCTCCACACTGTTTGCCATAGTGGCCACACCAGTTTATATTCTCACCAACAGCACATAAGGATTCCATTTTCTCCACATTCTCTCCAACTTTTATTATTTCTTGTCTTTTTGCTAATAGCCATGTGACAGATGTGAGATGACATCCCATTGTGGTTTTCATTTTCATCTTCATAATAATTAGTGATGTTGATCTTTTCTTCATGTGCCTGCTGGCCTTCTGTGTGTCTTCTTTGGAAAAATGTTTATTCAGATCCGTGTGCATCTTTAGATCTGAAGTAAGTGCCTTATATTAATATATACAGCATACATATGAGTCTTGTGTTTTATATCCACTCAGCCAATCTGTGTCTTTTGATTAGAGCATATAGTCCACTTACATTTAAAGTAATTGTTGATAGGTATGTACTTATTGCCATTTTGGTCATTGTTTTCTTCTTTTGATCTCTTAAGTTGTGATTTGATGACTATCTTTAGTGTTATGTTTGAATGTCTTTCTCTTTTTGTGTGGGTACTTACTACAGATTTTTGGTTTGTGGCTTCATATATATATATATACACACACACACTTTGTTTTTCATCATTNTTATTGCCATTTTGGTCATTGTTTTCTTCTTTTGATCTCTTAAGTTGTGATTTGATGACTATCTTTAGTGTTATGTTTGAATGTCTTTCTCTTTTTGTGTGGGTACTTACTACAGATTTTTGGTTTGTGGCTTCATATATATATATATACACACACACACTTTGTTTTTCATCATTTCTCAGTTCAGTTCAGTCACTCAGTCGTGTCCGACTCTTTGCGACCCCATGAATCGCAGCATGCCAGGCCTCCCTGTTCATCACCATCTCCCGGAGTTCACTCAGACTCACATCCATCGAGTCCGTGATGCCATCCAGCCATCTCATCCTCGGTCGTCCCCTTCTCCTCCTGCCCTCAATCCCTCCCAGCATCAGAGTCTTTTCCAATGAATCAGTTCTTCGCATGAGGTGGCCAAAGTACTGGAGTTTCAGCTTTAGCATCATTCCTTCCAAAGAAATCCCAGGGTTGATCTCCTTCAGAATAGACTGGTTGGATCTCCTTGCAGTCCAAGGGACTCTCTAGCTTTATAAATGGTTAGTCCACTATCAACATGTGCCTTTACCAATTAAATTTTTCCTTTTATAATTTTTATATTTATAGTTGTGATCTTTTCTGCTTAGGGAAGTCCCTTTAACATTTCTTGTAAAGCTGGTTTAGTGGTACTGAACTCTTTTAGCTTTTGTTTTTCCGTAAAACTTTTTATCTCTCTTTCAGATCTGAATGTATTCCCTGGTGGCTCAGACTGTGAAGAGCCTGTCTACAATGTGGGAGACCCATGTATCCCTGGATCAGGAAGATCCCCTGGAGAAGGAAATAGCAGTCCACTCCAGTATTCTTGCCTGAGAAATTCCATGGACAGAGAAGCCTGGCAGGCTACAGTCCATGGAGTCTCAAAGAGTCGGAAACGACTTTCTTTCACAGATCTGAATGATAGCCTGGCCATGTAGAGTATTCTTGGTTTTAGGTCTTTTCCTTTCATTACTTGGAATATATCATGCCACTCTTTGTGGCCTGCAAAATTTTCCTTAAAAGTCAGCTGATAGCCTTATGGAAATTCCCTTGTGCTTGCTTTTCTCTTGTGGCTTTTAAGACTCTCCTTATCATTCATTTTTGCCAGCTTAATTACAGTGTGTCTAGGTGGGGACCTCTTTGGGTTCATCTTGTCTGGGACTCTCGGTGCTTCCTATACCCCAATATCTGTTTCCTTCCCTAGGTTAGGGAAGTTTTCAGCCACTATTTCTTCAAATATGTTCTCTGCCCCTTTGTCTTTTCCTTCTGGTACCCCTATAATCCCAATGCTGGTATGCTTGATGTAATTCTAGAGAGCTCTTAAACTATCCTTATTTGCTTAATTCATTTTTTTCTGTTCAACTTGGGTGATTTCCACTACTTTGTCTTACAGTGTGCTGATTCATTCCACTGTATCTTCTAGTCTACTGTTGATTCCTTCCAATGTACTTTCAATTTCAGTTATTGTATTTTTCAGGCCCTGTTTGGTTCTTCTTTATATTTTCTAGCTGTTAAACTTCACTGTGTTCTTCAATTCTTCTCCTGAGTTTGTTGAGCATTTTTATGATCATTACCATGAGTCTTTGTCAGGCAGATTGCCTAGCTCCACTTCATTTTGTTCTTCTCCTGAAGTTTTGTCTTGTTCCTGCCTTTGGAACATATTTACCTATCTCCTCATTTTGCCTAATTTTCTGTATTTATTTCTAAGGATGAGGTTGGCTACACTTCCTGTTCTTGGAGAAGTGGGCTTATGCAGGAGACATTCAATCGGGCCCAGCGGCAAACTCCTCTCTGGTCACCAGAGCTATATTCTCTAGGATTGTCCCCTCTGTGGGCTACATGGGCACTTCTCTTGTGGCAGAGCTGACTACTGTGGGCACACTTGTGGGTAGGATTGGCCCCCAGTCTGGTTGGCTGCTGCCTGCTGGTGTCCTGGGTCACAGCTTGACTGGTTGCATGGTTTGAAATGTCCCAGGGCTGGTGCCAGCTGGCTGATAGGCAGGTTGGGTCCTGGTTTGGCTGGCCATTGTGTCAGGGGGTATCCAGAAGCTGGTGCTGACCTACTAGTGAGTGGGGTCAGGTCCCAAGTTGGCTGATTTGGCGAGCCAGGGGGGCCTGGGTCTTGTTCCAGCCTGATATTGGGCAGGGCTAGGTCCTGGGATCCCTGTCTATGGGGCAGGATGGTGGTCTAGGACTGATGCCAGCCCACTGGTGGGCAGATAAGACCCTGGCACTAATAGGCTAGAAGGAGGACATGAAAATGGCACTTGCCAGTATCCTTATGGTAAACAAGCTCCAAAAAGTGGCTGCTATCAGTATCTGTGTCCCCGGAGAGAGTCCCAGTTGCTTTCTGCCTCTCCAGGTCATTCTCTAAGATCAGCAAGTGAATCTGACCTGGGCTCCTTTCAAATTACTGCCTCTGCACTGGGACTTGAAACATGTGAAATCTTGTGCAAGCTGTTAAAGAGCAGAGTCTCTGTTTTCTACAGCCCTCAATCTCTCCTGTATGCAAGCTCTGCTGACCTTCAAAGCTGGATGTTCTGGGCACTTGTCCTGCTGGGATAGAACCCCCAAACTGGGGTGCCCACTGTGGGGCTTGGACCCCTCATTCCTTGGAGAGAACCTCTGCAATTGTGATTATGCTCCTGTTTGTGAGTCAGCTACCCAGGGATGTGGGTCTTGACTATACTGTGTCCCAATTCTTCTTACCCATCTTATTGTGGTTCCTTTATATCTTTAGTTGTGTAAGATAATTTTTGCTAATCTTCAGGTTGTTCTCATGGGTAAATAGTTGTAATTTTGATGTGGCCATGGGAAAAGGTCAGCTCAGGGTCTTCCTGCTCCTCCTTGTGGACACAGTTATCTTCCCCCAACCCCAGAATTGGTTTTGTTACCAGGGAGATAATTGACTGTTTGAATTCTTTCAAAGAGTAACCATTATTCCAGATAGAGTGAAGGATCACATATATGATTACTGTTCACTGAACTCTCAGGGGCAAGGTCCATGCCTTACTTGTCTCATGTGTACATCATCAGTTCTTGTTCAGCAGTGCTTGTTAAATATATATTTATAGAAGGGAGGAAGGGAGAAAAGGAGGAAGGAAGAAAGGAGGGAATAATTATGAGATGATGATTAAACCATTTGCTCCAGGGACTCTTGGAGATAAATAGGAGTTTGAGACCTATAACTTTTATTCTAAAATTGGTGCTTCCTTTGGAACTTACAATGCTAAAGAGTAAAAATTCAACAAGGATAGTAGTTGCTGCTTTTGACTGGAAATGAATGTGAGTTTCACAAGGGGCAGAGTAGAGGCTAGACCTAGATTTATTTTTACTTTCTGGGAGTGAGATGAGGGCAATACATGGATCCAATCCATTTATTTTTATGTGCCAACTAATGAATTCCAAGTCTGTGTTCACTCTGGGCAAAGGCAAGGCGAGGATGAGAGGTAAAAGCCAATTCAGTCATATAAAATCAATAAATATTTGTTAAACACCTACTTTGAGCAAAATAAACAGATATTAAGCACCTATACCTATTCTATGTAAACACAGCAGAAATTATGAATGATTCCCTACCCTAAGGAGCTTACAATCTAGGTGAGCACTCAGGTCTAATATACTTGAAGCAATAATGCAAGTCAGGTTAAAATTCAATTCAGAAAACATTTGTTAAGCATCTCCTATGTACCATGCATTGTTTATTCAATGGTTAATAATAAGTTCAAATGGGTGATATCAGCAAGATGGTGGACTAGGAAGTTCCAAGTCCTCACAGAAACATCAAATTAACAATTAAGGACTGACTACAATAATTTTATAAGAGTTTCAGAAACCAGTTAAAAATCAGTAGCAACCAAGCAAATGCCCAATCAAATAAAAGCTACCTTAAAAATGGCCAGACATTTCATTACACTTTACTCACCCTTGGTTCACCCCCTCCACAATGTGGTGCAGTATGGTCAGGGGTAATCAACCGAATTCCTGGTTTGCCCACTTGGGACAGAAGGAGCAGGATGGAACATATATGCAATATTCTGGCCTGTCTGTGGGCTACCTGAGGAACTGGTTTCTGTATCACCTGACTTAGAGCACAGATGAGCAATAGTGACATGGTTTGGATTTCAGGCTGGAAGCTATGGAGGCAAATTGCAGGACAACTGTAGACCTGTGGATGCTTGGGACCAAGAGATTATGGGCAAATGAATATAATAACATATCTAGTACCTAAGAAGCAGAGGTGAGAATATTTGGGAAATTAAAACATTGAAAAGCAGCTGGGCAAACTGTTTGCAATAGCCAAGACATGGAAGCAACCTAAGTGTGCATCACCAGATGAATGGATAAAGAAGATGTGGTACATATATACAATGGAGTATTACTCAGCCATAGAAAAGAATGAAATAATGTCATTTGTCGCAACATGGATGGACCTAGAGAATATCATACTAAGTGAGGTAAGTCAGGCAGAGAAAGACAAATATTATATATCATTTATATGTGGAATCTAAAAAATAATAGAAATTAATTTATTTACTAAGTAGACATATTCTCAAATAGTCTCACAGACATAGAAACCAAACATATGGTTACCAAAGGGGAGAGGGAGGAGTAAATTAAGAGTGTGGGATTAACAGATACATATTACTATCTATTGGAGAAGGCAATATCACCCCACTCTAGTACTCTTGCCTGGAAAATCCCATGGACAGAGGAGCCTGGTAGGCTGCAGTCCATGGGGTCGACAAGAGTCAGACACGACTGAGCGACTTCACTTTCACTTTTCATTTTCATGCATTGGAGAAGGAAATGGCAACCTACTCCAGTGTTCTTGCCTGGGGAATCCCAGGGACAGGGGAGCCTGGTGGGCTGCCGTCTATGGGGTAGCACAGAGTCAGACACGACTGAAGTGACTTAGCAGTAGCATTACTATCTATAAAATAGATAAATAACTCAACATTCAAAAAACGAGGATCATGGCATCCAATCCCATCACTTCATGGCAAATAAATGGGGAAACAATGGAAGGTGACTGCAGCCCAAAGATGATTGCTCCTTGGAAGAAAAGCAATGACAAACCTAGATGGTATATTAAAAAGCAGAGGCATTATTTTGCCTACAAAGATCCGTATACTCAAAACTATGGATTTTCCAGTAGCCATGTGTGGATGTGAGAGATGGACAATTAAAAAGGCTGAGTGCTGAAGAATCGATGCCTTCAAACTGGTGCTGGAGAAGATGCCTGACAGTCCCTTTGACAGCAAGGAGATCAAACCAGTCAATCTTAAATGAAATCAACCCTGAATATTCACTGGAAAGACTGATGCTGAAGCTCCAATCATTTGGCCACCTCATGCGAAGAGCTGACTCATTGGAAAAGACCCTGATGCTGGAAAAGACTGAAGGCAGGAGGAGAAGGGGATGACAGAGGATGAGATGGTTGGATGGTATCACCGACTCAATGGACATGAGTTTGGGCAAGCTCCAAGATGGTGAAGGACAGGGAAGCCTGGTGTGCTGCAGTTCATCAGGTCACAAAGAGTCACACATGACTGAGCAACTGAAAGCAACAACAAAGCCAGTGCATCTATGGTATTTTATTATAGCAGCCTGAGCTAAAATATCAGAAAAATAATATATGAACAAAATGAGAATATCAATAAAATATAGAAATTATGAAAAAGATGAAAAATTTTAATGATGAAAATGAGAATAAATGAATTTCAAAATTCACTAGAAGATTTCAAAAGCAGATTCAAACAGGCATAAGAAAGAATCAGCAAAGTTGAAGACAGTTTATTTGACATTATCCAGTTTGAGAAGCAAAAAAGAAAAAAGAATCAATAAAAGTGACTAGTGCCTATGGGACTTATGTGATATTATTAAACATACCATTATACACATTATGGAAGTCCTAGAAGAATAGAGAAAGAGGCAGAGAGATTAGTTGAAGAAATAATGGCTAAAATCTTCTCAAATTTGAGGGAAGACATAGATATACAAATCCAAGAAGCTCAATAAATTCCAAGTAGGATAAACCCCCAAAAACCCAAATGGTGGCTTGACAGTAAAGAATCCACCAGCAGTGCAAGAGATGTGGGTTCGATCTCTGGATTGGGAAGATCCTCTGGAGCAGAAAATGGCAACCTGCTCTAGTATTCTTACCTGGGAAATCCCATGGACAGAGGAACTTGGTGGGCTACAGTCCATGGGGCCACAAAGAGTAGGACACAACTGAGCAACTAAAAAACAACAAAGACATTATAATCCAATAGTCAAATAATCAAAAGAGGATGACAGACAAGAATGTTGAACGAAGCAAGAGAAAAGTGACTTAAATGTATAAAGGAGTCCCCTATAAGACTGTTATCAAATTTCTCAGCAGAAACCTTGCAGGCCACACTGAATGAAAAGCAAACTGTCAATTGAGAATTCTGTATCCAGCAAAATTGTCCTTGAAAAAATGAGGGAGCTAAGACAAGCTCACAGAGAAGGCAGTGGCACCCCGCTCCAGTACTCTTGCCTGGAAAATCCCATGGACGGAGGAGCCTGGTAGGCTGCAGTCCACGGGGTCGCTAAGAGTCAGACATGACTGAGCGACTTCACTTTCACTTTTCATTTTCATGCACTGGAGAAGGAAATGGCAACCCACTCCAGTGTTCTTGCCTGGAGAATCCCAGGGATGTGGGAGCCTGGTGGGCTGCTGTCTATGGGGTCACACAGAGTCAGACACGCCTGAAGTGACTTAGCAAGACAAGCTCAAGACAAACAAAAGGTGACAGAGTTCAGTTCATTCCCACTAGATGTACCCTGAAAGGAATACTAAATGAAGTCTAAGTTGAAATGAAAGAATGCTAGATGGCAATTTGAAGCATATGAAAATATAAATTCTCCAGTAAAAGTAAATAATACATGGACAAATATAAAAAATACTTTAATTTTAATTTTGTTTATAACTCCACTTGGTATTTTCTAAAGGATTTGAAAGACAAATGCATGAAAATATAACCTATGTTAATTACAGGATACAGGATGCTTGGAGCTGGTGCACAGGGATGAGTCAGAGAGATGATGTGGGGTGGGAGGTGGGAGGGGGATTCGGGATTGGGAGCTAATATACACCCATGGTGGATTCATGTCAATGTATGGCAAAACCAATACGGTATTGTAAAGTAAAATAAAGTAAAATAAAATTAAAAAAAAAAATAAAAAAAAAAAAAAAAGAATTTAAGTTGGTATCAATTAAAGAAAGATTGGCATAAGGATGTTGCATGTAATCCACATGGTAACTACAAATAAACTATAGAATATACACAAAAGGAACAAAGAAGTGAATCAAAGAGTGTACAGAGTGGACAGTGAAGGGTCTTCCCTGGGGTTGTGAGGAAGGTTGCTAGCCCTCTATGGGCAATGTGTCCCACTTGGACACTCTACTGTATTGATTTACTTCTCCCAGGAAGCACAGACCCATGCCAGTGAGGGAGTGAGTTACAGTGTCATTTCATACTGCCTGTTTTCCTTGCTTGGAATTTCAGCAAAGTTTCATGGGAAGCTTGGCTTAATGGGGCAACAATCTCCCATACAAGTTTCAGATATTTATTATTCTTGATCTGTTGGTTGTCCCTTGGTACCTTCCTCAAGGAACTGGGACCCAGTGAAGCCTCAGGAAGTTTTCAGGGGAGGAGGTGAGTTTTAAGGTGTGGTTCCCTTTTTCACATCCTGCCTAAAATCTCCTTATCATTTCTCCACATCTATCAAAAGACTGCAGCAGAGTTCCCACCTTCATGTTGAGGAGGTGGGAATCCTTACCAGTGTTCAGTTCAGTTCAGTTCAGTCGCTCAGTCGTGTCCAACTCTTTGCGACCCCATGAATTGCAGCACGCCAGGCCTCCCTGTCCATCACCATCTCCCAGAGTTCACTCAGACTCACGTCCATCGAGTCCGTGATGCCATCCAGCCATCTCATCCTCGGTCACCCCCTTCTCCTCCTGCCCCCAATCCCTCCCAGCATCAGAGTCTTTTACAGTGAGTCAACTCTTCACATGAGGTGGCCAAAGTACTGGAATTTCAGCTTCAGCATCATTCCTTCCAAAGAAATCCCAGGGCTGATCTCCTTCAGAATGGACTGGTTGGATCTCCTTGCAGTCCAAGGGACTCTCAAGAGTCTTCTCCAACACCACAGTTCAAAAGCATCAATTCTTCAGCACTCAGCTTTCTTTATAGTCCAACTCTCACATCCATACATGACCACAGAAAAAACCATAGCCTTGACTAGATGGACTTTAGTCGGCAAAGTAATGTCTCTGCTTTTGAATATACTATCTAGGTTGGTCATAACTTTTCTTCCAAGGAGTAAGCATTATGTTAGTCACGTAGAAAGGTGGATGGATGGATGAAGGGATGTTGGATGTATGGATAGATCAAGGATGAATGGATGGCTAGATGTTGGATGGTTTTTGATGGAAGGATGGATAGATGGGTAGACAGATGGATGGATGAATGGATGGATGGATGGAGAATTGGACTAAGACAAAAGAAGAAAACCTCAAGTTTATCTGCTTGTTTCTTGATTGTTTTTGAAGTTCAGGTAGGCCTGCCTCAAGAAATCATGAAATACTTCCTGGTCATTTCTCCCTTTTTTCATTAGGTTTTTTTTTTTTTTTTTAATTTAAATTTATTTATTTAATTCATTAGGTTTTAAGTTAACAGTGTTATAAATGCTGCATCTTAGCTCCATCTGAATACATTTGAATGACATTAATTCTTTCCTTTTAAAATATTTATTTGACTATGCAAGGTCTTAGTAGCAGCTCGTGGGATCTTTGATCTTTGTTGTGGCATGCAGTTTCTTTCAGTTGTGGCATGCAAGATCTTTTTCCCTGATCAGGAATTGAATCCAGGAAGCCCCTTGCATTAGGAGTGGGGAGTCTCAGTCACTGTACTGTGAGGGAAGTCCCACATTATTTCTCATTGTGAAAGTTTAAGCTACATAATGCAAGTGATTTCATCATTAGCTCAACTCTCCAGTGTCCTGTACTTTTGACAATCATGAGAAACGCTGGACTGGAAGAAACACAAGAAACATCAAGACTGCTGGGAGAAATATCAATAACCTCAGATAAGCAGATGACACCACCCTTATGGCAGAAAGTGAAGAGGACCTAAAAAGCCTCTTGCTGAAAGTGAAAGAGGAGAGTGAAAAAGTTGGCTTAAAGCTCAACATTCAGAAAACGAAGATCATGGCATCTGGTCCCATCACTTCATGGGAAATAGATGGGGAAACAATGTCAGACTTTATTTTTGGGGGCTCCAAAATCACTGCAGATAGTGACTGCAGCCATGAAATTAGAAGACGCTTACTCCTTGGAAGAAAAGTTATGACTAACCTAGACAGCATATTCAAAAGCAGAGACATTACTTTGCTGTCTAAGGTCCATCTAGTCAAGGCTATGGTTTTTCCTGTGGTCATGTATGGATGTGAGAGTTGGACTGTGAAGAAGGCTGAGCGCCGAAGAATTGATGCTTTTGAACTGTGGTGTTGGAGAAGACTCTTGAGAGTCCCTTGGACTGCAAGGAGATCCAACCAGTCCATTCTGAAGGAGATCAACCCTGGGATTTCTTTGGAAGGAATGATGCTAAAGCTGAAACTCCAGTACTTTGGCCACCTCATGTGAAGAGTTGACTCATTGGAAAAGACTCTGATGCTGGGAGGGATTGGGGGCAGGAGGAGAAGGGGATGACCGAGGATGAGATGGCTGGATGGCATCACGGACTCGATGGACGTGAGTCTGAGTGAACTCTGAGAGATGGTGATGAACAGGGAGGCCTGGCATGCTGCGATTCATGGGGTCACAAAGAGTAGGACACGACTGAGCGACTGAACTGAACTGAACTGAATATGTGGAAGTTTATTATGGCAGCCCTAGGAAATGAATACAGATTTTAGAACTAGGAAATGGGATACTATTATAATATCTAACTAAAAATTTGAAAGTAGGCTTGAACTTGGGTAATGGGTAGAGGCTGTAAGAGTTGCATACTAGAAAAAGATTCGTTTGTCTTTTCTTAAAGGACTGTTGGTGGAAATGTGGATGTTAAAGGTCCTTCTAGTGAGATTTCTGATGGAAATGGTAAATATGATCCTTGTTATAAAGTGGCAGAAAGCTTGATAATTTGGAAATTTTTCACCTTATTCATATTTCAAAGAATTACCCAATGTGCTGTGGAGAGAAAACACCAAGAGTGTGCCTGGATAAACTTTTTGTTACATTAGGCATGTGACTCAGGGATCCAATCAACTATCTCAGCAGAAAAGATGCTTTTATAGGAGAGGACAGAGATGTGAATATGAAGAAAGTAATGGATGTGTGGGATGTTTGCTATAGTAAGAAATATGTGGCCAGAGCTATCCAGCAACAAATGTGTTATCTTTAAGAAAGAAGAAGAGAGACCCAATGAGTGGCTCGGAGACCGGGAGGATTTTCAAGGACTGAGAGATTGTGGTTGCTCCTACTGTGGTTGGAGAGGGCAGGAATGTTGCTGTGTGGCTGAAAGGGTGGAACTGCCCTGATAAGGCCCAAAGGACAGGGTCACAAGACGTATTTTTAAGCCTTGAAATCTAATGGAATTTGCCATGCTGGGTTTTAAACTTGATTGGTACCTGTGATTTTTTTCCCCTTCATATTTCTATTTTTTAGAATAGGACTGTCTGTCCTATGCCTAGCCCAGCACTGAATTTTGGAAATAGATATTTTCCTCTGTGTTTTAGACATTCACAGATGGTGAGGAATTTTGACCTCAGATGAACCATATCCAGCATCTCACTCAGAACTGATTTTGATGCTTTAGATGATGAGTTTTGAGACTATCTGAGTTAATTATACTTAGATGAAATTTTGGCGTTAGCAGTAAACTCACAAATTTGGTAACCAAGGTGAAAAGCACCAATTCCTTCAAAACACATTTTTGTCAAAACTTGTATAAGAAATATACAATCTGAATATACTTATATCTGTTAAATAAAATGAATTAATGATTAATAGTTGATAAAGGCAAATACTGTGGCTGAATTTCTCAAAGTTGACTATCAAATCTTTTCCATGTATCCATTACTAATACTATAATATTTTTTCCATCAGGTTTATTGATAAGAAAGGTCATTTCATATCTAGATTATTACACTCTCTGATTCAGACAGACTTCTCTATGAAAGCTTTTGAATCGATCATTCATTATTATCACTAATCCAATCCATCAATCCCTGATTGTACATGTATCTTAACATGAATTTCATTGAGCATGATTTTCCTTTGCTAAATGCTCCATCAACAGATATGGGAATGATGTCTCAACACTGAGAGTCTCTAAAAGAAACATGGGATTTAATGTAGTTTTATCTAACACAAAGGAATGCTTTTCCTTAGCAATAAAGACCTAAACTGGTCCTATAATGACATAACCTCACCACCAGCAGTCCCTGTTTCCACCATGGCCAAGAATCATAGAGACAAAAACAATAGGGTGGGTTTTCAGTAAAGACATAGGACCAGAGCACAGAAAAGAGGGAGCCAGTGAAAATGGCAGGACATTTTATACAAATTAACTCAAAATGGATCAAAGATGTAAATGTAAAATACAAAAATATAAAATTCTTAGAAGATAACATAAGAGAAAATGTAGATGACTTTGAGTTTGGTAATGACTTTTTAAATACAACAATAAAAGCACAGCCTATGAAAGAAATAACTGATAAACTGGACTTCAATAAAAGTTAAAGTTTTCTGCTCTCTGAAAGACACTGTCAAGAGAATGAAAAGACACGTCACAGACTGGGAAAATAAATACTTATAGAACACATATCTGAAAAAGGATTGTTATCCAAAATACAAGAAGAACTCTTAACATTCACAAATAAGAAAACAACCTGATTAAAAAATGTGCCAAAGACCATAACAAATAACTCATCAAGAGAGATATGCAGATGACAAATAAATATATAAAAAAGTTACTCTATATCATATATAAAAGAAGTACAAGTTAAAACACCAATAAGATATCACTACATACCTATCAGAATGGCCAAAATGCAAAACATCAAATACTGGCAAGGATATGGAATAATTCATTGCTGGTGGGAATGCAAAATAGTAAAGCCTCTAAGAGAGATAATTTGGTGGCTTCTTACAAAGCTAAGCATACTCTTACTATACAGTCATACTTCTTGGTATTTGCCTAATAGAGTTGAAAGCTTCTGTCTGCATATGGAAGTTCATAGCAACTTTATCATTGCCAAAAACTTGGAATCAGCCTTGACATCCCTCTGCAGGTGAATGGATAAACAAACTAGGTTATGTCTAGATAATGAGATATTATTCAGGAATTTTAATAAATGAGAGCTATTGTCACAAAAAGACATGGAAGAAACAAGTGTATATGTAATGTAGGTGAAAGTAATCAATCTGAAAAGTCTATCTAATGTTTGCTTTCAACTATATGGCATTCTAGGAAGGGCAAAAATATGAAGATCATAAAATAATCAGTGGTTGCCAGGGGTTAGATAAGAGGGAATGATGACTAGATAGACACAGAGTATTAAAATCTCAGTAAACTACTCTGTGTGATCCTGTAGCAGTGGATATATGTGGATATATATATTTGTGTGTATTGGTCTAAACCCACAGAATGCATAATGATAAAAGTGAACCCTAATGTAAACTATGGACTTTGACTGATAATGATTTGTCAATGAAGATTCACCAATAAATGCACCTCTCTTGAGGGGGATGCTAATGAAAGGGAAAGCTATGCTGGCAGGGAGTGTTTGAGAATCTCTGTGCTTTCCACTCAATTTTGCCATGAATCTAATAAAACTCTAAAAGATAAAGTCTATTTCTTTTTTAAAAAAGTTCACCAATAGCTAGGAGAGAGAATATAACCTTGCCAAAACCTTGACTTGGGATTTCCAGCTCTGAAAACAAATCTCTGTTGTCCTGATCCACATATTATGTGCTAGTTCATTATAGGAACCCTAAGAAATTAATAAGTATAGAATAAATTATTGCATATAGTTTGGCAATTCTCATCTGACTCCATCTAGTTTTTTTTTTTTTTTTTTAATTAGGGTGGATAAAGTCTGCTGGAATGGAAACAAGTCTTTAACTACCAATTCAATTTATTTCATGTAAATGAGTCTGTTTCAATTTGTTATTTCTTGCTTATTTTAATGAATTTGTCATGTCATTTCTTTTCATTACATATTTATTAACATAATATAGCTAGCATGATAATGATCTCTTTTTAACAATCCTTCCTTTAGTTTACCTCTCCTTTAAAATTTTCTCATACGCAACAAGGAGAAATCAATGGACACTTTAGATGCTCTGCTCAGAAAGTCTTTCACCAAGATCATCCAGCTCTTTAGACACATTTTCAAACTTGTACATTACTGCAGGCATCAGTATTGCTAAACTCCAGTTTTCCATAAGATTTTCTTCACTTTTCTTTAAATACTTGTGTTCAAGGCACTTTAAGATTTCATTAGCACAGTCCTGAAAATCTTTACAGGTTTTCTAACTCCTTCCCATGCCTCAGTTCCAAAGTCATTCTCATACTTTAAAATTTTTATTATTGCAACATTCCATTTCTGAATGCTGAATATGAATTTAGTTATCTATAACCGAAGTACTTTGGCCACCTCATGCGAAGAGTTGCCTCATTGGAAAAGACTTTGATGCTGGGAAGGATTGGGGGCAGGAGGAGAAGGAGACGACAGAGGATGAGATGGCTGGATGGCATCACGGACTCGATGAATGTGAGTCTGAGTGAACTCTGGGAGTTGGTGATGGACAGGGAGGCCTGGCGTGCTGCGATTCACAGGGTCGCAAAGAGTCGGACACGACTGAGCAATTGAACTGAACTGAACTGAACTAACCGCATAGAAAATAATCTTAAATTTAATAGCTTAAAACAACAAACTTATTATTTTGCATAGTTTATCAGACCAGATATTTCACTTCCTTGTCATATGGTCTTCTCTGTAGGTTGCTTGAGTATCCTCACAATATGGCAGCTGACTTCCCTCAGGAAGAGCTATGCAAGGGAAGCAACCCAACTTACTCTTACAGGTGACATATCATCATCTTTGTTGTATTCAGTGGACACACAGACCAATCATGGTACAATGTAGAAGAATACCAAGGGCCCTCATGGCTCAGATGGTAAAGGATCTGCCTGCAATGCAGGAGCCCTGGGTTTGATCCCTGGCTCAGGAATATCCCCAGGAGAAGGAAATGGAAACCCACTCCAGTATTCTTGTCTGAAGAAACTACTTAAGGGTCTGAATAGTAGGAAGGTGAGCTCATGGGAGGCAAGAGACGTGGGATGGATCTTTGAGGCTAACTACTACAATTGATTATATTCTATGCAGCCAAAGATGGAGAAGCTCTATACAGTCAACAAAAACAAGACCAGGAGCTGACTGTGGCTCAGATCATGAACTCATTACCAAATTCAGACTCAAATTGAAGAAAGTAGGGAAAACTGCTAGACCATTCAGGTATGACCTAAATCAAATCCCTTATGATTATACAGTGGAAGTGAGGAATAGATTTAAGGGCCTAGATCTGATAGATAGAGTGCCTGATGAACTATGGAATGAGGTTCGTGACATTGTACGGGAGACAGGGATCAAGACCATCCCCATGGAAAAGAAATGCAAAAAAGCAAAATGGCTGTCTGGGGAGGCCTTACAAATAGCTGTGAAAAGAAGAGAGGCAAAAAGCAAAGGAGAAAAGGAAAGATATAAGCACCTGAATGCAGAGTTCCAAAGAATAGCAAGAAGAGATAAGAAAGCCTTCTTCAG
>SJYT01048254.1:177586-230976 GCA_006410635.1 Cephalophus harveyi | reverse complement strand
TCTTTGGAAGGAATGATGCTAAAGCTGAAACTCCAGTACTTTGGCCACCTCATGCGAAGAGTTGACTCATTGGAAAAGACTCTGATGCTGGGAGGGATTGGGGGCAGGAGGAGAAGGGGATGACAGAGGATGAGATGGCTGGATGGCATCACGGACTCGATGGACGTGAGTCTGAGTGAACTCCGGGAGTTGGTGATGGACAGGGAGGCCTGGCGTGCTGCAGTCATGGGGTTGCAAAGAGTCGGACAGGACTGAGCGACTGAACTGAACTGAACTACAGTTATTAAGCTATAATCTCCATCAACACCCTGGGGATTAGGCTTTGTCAGGAGTCACAAATAAAAGTCTGCTTGATCTTCATCTAATATTGGTCAACTGAAATGTTTATATTGGGATTTATTATATCACAGGAATTTCTACGAGCCTGTAATCAAACAGTAGCAGACATATGATTTAAATATCTGTATGAGCATGAAGTTTCACCTATAACATATCCCCACTATCCTGATCCTTGAGGATATTATAATGAAGCTCATTTTTATAAGTGACATCTTCTTAATCTTAGTTTCAAATGAAGCATAAATAGGATTGAAGTGCTCATTTGAACTAATGGCACAGTCAGGTTATTTCAATTAGAGTCACCCAGTTACTAGTGAGCTGACCGTGTTACCGGAACAGTTTCTTTAAACTACTGACCAAGTCTTTCCAGGCTCAGCAGGCAACATCTAATGTGATTACCCCCTAATGTGTTTCAGTAGTTAGGAAGCTTATAAAACAATTTTAACAGGGCTTAGAAATACCACTTCTATAAAATGGACTGACATAAAGTTAATTCTTTAATGCATTTCATTAAGAGAAAAATGTTTACTTTCCTCTCTGCAAACAATCCGCTCGTTAAACTTGGAAATATCACCTGAGAATGCGATTGAAGTCAATAACATCGAATAAAATAATGACAGGTACTGACAAGGACTCAACAAATTCTCCTCTAAACTATATTTCCCTATTAGAAATGCTGTAAACTATGCTTGGATTTAGCCATCTTGGCAAAAGATTTAAAAAGAAAAGACACATTCACAGCTAAGCAATTAGAGGAGAATCACACTAGCAATTAGTTGTAGAGTAGGAGTTACTTCTACGTTGGCATCTCTTTTCAGTTATTTATGCTTTGGCTTTTTCCTGTTTGTTTTGTTTCTTTCTTTCTGAGACTCCACAGGCAAACATCAGCAGTCCAAGCTCTTCTTTGATAGAATCCCAGAATGCTAGTGTTAGAAGGAAGCTTAACCTAACTCTGCTAATTTCCATTTAAAACGTATTTCCTTGTGAAGCAACTAACTGATTTTTACATGTGGAACTGGATGTCTAGTCTAAACTCAAATAGCTGCAGGGGTCATGCTTACTGCCTTCTGAGTGATTCCATTCTCAAACAAATCAATTTGTTCAGTTGGAAAGTTCTTCCTTATATTGAGATTGAGTTCACCCACTTGCACTTGCACATGTTGACATCAACTCTACCCTTGTTAATATTTAGCATGAGTCTATTTCCTTTCTCACAGGACAACCCTCTACAGAAGATCATAGACCCTTTTGCATTTTTGTTGGTTTCTATCTTCATGAAGTGGAAGGAAACCATCCTACTTTGATTTGCTTATCAAGGTATTATTGACTATCCTGGCACAGGCTTGTGCCTGTTTTTCTTTCCATGCCCTCAAAATGGCAGGAAGGTGCTTGATTGCTATAAATCTCCAGATCATGAGAGATTTGCTCCTGCTGCCCACTGACATGGAAGGGGTGGTTTTAGTCAAAAGATTTTGGCAATCTTCCACAATAGGACATTTCTTGACCCAGAGTGACACATGGGGTAGCTGAATAAAATCATCTTAGGCTGCATCCCAAGGCAAAGCTAGCCAGGACAGATATTGATCTGCAGGCTCATAAAATTTAAAATCAAGAACAAAGCCAAATGAAATGGGAAGTATATAGCTTTTTAAGAAACAGACACACCTAGAGTGATGTCAAGTCAAGAGACAGGAAATTAATAGGGGGAGTCTGTCAGACAAGGAAGTAGTGTGAAATGTGCACAAACATTGAGTATTCAAAGCATTTACTCAATGCTACAGTTATGAGCACCCCAGTATTACTCTTCTGGAACACTGGGGACATTTCCTAAACATCAGGATGGCAACTTAGAAAGGAAAGTAGTAATATACGTTTAGTTATGCAACATTCAATCAACAGGCATTTCTTGATACCTTGCACTGGGGTAATAAATAGCAATCTGATCTGGAAATACATAGCAGTCAAACACCTTCTTGCTGTCGAAAGGTAATGCAGAATGAAAAACACGATCCCAAGCCCATGATGAGCAAGTCAAAATAGGATGGCATCCTTCAGGTTCATGAAGATGGCAACTGACAAAATGCAAAATGATATGTCTATCATATCTCTCCTGTGGAAAAGAAATGAGACTCATGCTAAATCTTAACAAGGGTAGAGCTTATGTCTTGGGTACTGGGTATACAATTTTAGGTAGTGACATACTCACAAGCTTACACTATTAGAGCAGTACAATGATCATAAATAAGCACAACAAGCTGACTTTGAAGTTCTGAGAGAGCTTTGTATTTGGACTACCGATTTGAAAATACATTTTACAATAATAATTAGGAAAGTTTTATGGAAATGCTTTTATTATGTACAATTTTTGTGGCCTCAAAAATACCAAGGAGAAGTCATATTTGCCAACTTTTGTAGGGTTTGAATTAATGAAGAGACCCTAGTTAATATTTTACTAGCTCTGATCATTCCTCATTCAGGTTCTTTGTACTATCGAAAATTTAGGTGTCAGTGGGAGGAAAATGGGTGAGAATGTCATAGAAGTGATGAAATTTTCACATAAGCCAGCTCGGTATAGTTGAGTTAATGCTGTCAGTGAGCTTTGTAAACACAAATTGCTCTCTGCTAGATTTCTCGGGGATTAAGGTAGTGAGGCAGAGTCTGCTAGATTTACACCATAGAACTGAAACCAAATCACTGAGAGGAATTACATTTCATATGCCCCAACTACTCTCCACCAGTAGGAGAAGATATATTTTTAAAAGGAAGAAAGCAACTTGTCTATGATGAAATGTCTTTTTATTAACAGTTACTAGATATTACAAGTGATGGCTAACTGATCTCGTATAATTCTTTTCTAAAAATTATGTTGTAACTGAGTCCCACGCTCAGAGAGTTGGAGTAGACATAATTTGCTCTTGTCTTTCTATTAAGTAAAGTTAAAAACCCTGGACATTTATACAAAACAAACAAAGGAAGACTCTGAAGGTGGAGGAAAGTAGACAGGCTAAAAATCCTGAGACCCAAGGACCTTATGGTGGCGAATTTCTTGAGCTTTCTACTTCACTCTTTTTTTTTTTTTTTTCTTTTTTAATTTAAATATTAAATTATATTAAATTAAGTATATTTAAAATTATTTTACAATGTTGTATTGGTTTCTGCCATACAACAACACAAATCAGTCATAATTATACATACGTCTGCCTCCTCCCTGGTCTCCTTCCCCTCCTCCCATCCCATCCCTCTAGGCTATAACAGAGCACCAGACCGGGCTTCCTGTGCTATGCAGCAACTTCTCACCAGCTATCCATCTTACCACATATACCTGATAGTGAATATATGTTGATGCTACTTTCTCCATATGTCTCAGTCTCTCCATCCCCCACTGTGTCCACAACTCCATTATCTATGTCTGTGTCTACATTCCTTCCTTGCAAATAGGTTCATCAATATCATTTTTCTAGATTATAGCACAGATTTGCAGTAAAGAAGACAGCAACTCAGGAACATCAATGCACATACAAAAAAAATGGCTCAGCAGAAACATGCTTTCTCTAGCCAATGGAGGAAAAATGAGGTAACTTTGGAAGAAAGACAATATTCTGGCAGTACTACCTTTCTCTAGTCAACCACCACCGAAAAGACTGTAGTCCCACCCCCACCAGCAAAAGGCAAGTCCAGAGGTGAGACCACCCTTACCAGGCTGCATCCAGGTGCCACAGACTCCCTCCAGGTGGTGTCAGAGAAGGAAGAGTAGGAAACTGGATCTCTCCTCCTCGTCAGACAATAAGCTTCCCATCTCAGGCAGTATTGGTGGAGACCACATGTGCAGCCTGGACTTCACTACAATACAGTGTTGTAGTTTAAAAGAAAAAAAAAAAAAAAGGGGCTAAGAGCTGGGAGGTCCTCCTCCTCAGACACTCATTTCTCTGACACTCCACTCCAACTGTAAAGCTCTCTTGTTTATGCTGTGCTCTGTACTCAGTCATGTCAGACTCTTTGTGGCCCCATGGACTGCAACCCACCAGGCTGCTCTGTCCATGGTACTTCCCAGGCAAGAAGACTACAGTGGATCACCATTTCCTTCTCCAGGGGAATCTTCCCAACCCAGGAATCAAACCCATTTCTCTTATGCCTTCTGCATTGCCAGGTACATCCTTTACCAGTAGTGCCACCTGGGAATAAAGCTGTCTTGTTTAATTTTTTAAATTAGTTAACTAAATGAAGCAGCATTTAAATCAACAAGCAATTTTAAATTAATAAATAACAACTGTTATATTTTCTTGACAAAATCAATAGATCTGGACAGCCTAGGCACAAATTAAAGTTTAAGTGTCCATTACCATTTAACATTGAGCTTGCGTGGTTGTTTTTCTTATGTATAGTGAAATAGTATTTCTCTTACCCATATTTCAATTAAAAGTAGAAAACATAAGCAGTAAGAGACAGTGGTGTTATTTTTCTTATGCCTGTCCTACTTCCCTCTTTAGATTCCTATAGGCTTACACGTTCCTAAATCCTACAATATTGCCTCAGAATGACGGTTCCCAACCTTGGCTATACTTATGAATATTCTGGAGAAATTTTAAAATTCCACTGTCCAGGGTGCCCTCCAGACCAACAGATGTGGGTGGAACCCAGGTGTCAGTTTTTAGGCTTTCCCAGGAGGATCCAAATTACAGACAGGATGAGAACGGCTGCTTTAGATAGTCTATAAGATTTCTCCTGTTTCCTAAACTCTAAGATGTTTGTGATTCTGAAGGAATTTTGTGTAGGCTGCATATTGAGGAGCTAGAATTGGTGCAGGAACAGTGATTAGGACCTCTGCTTACTGAGCTGAATGAATCATACCAACCCTTTAGATGAGCAACCTGATCTAGAAACAACTTCCACACTTAAAAGAAAAGTATAGTAGACTAATCTTAGTTCTGGGGCCACCATTGTATGTAAACATTTTCTCATCACAAGGTTCTTTTTCTTTCTTCATCTATGACTCAACACCCCCTATATACAATGCTTTACTTAAATCATACAGTTGTGGTAAAGACGATGAGAAAATTAAAAGCACATAAATAAACATAAAACAGCATATTCCAAAACTATTGACTTTCCACTTAAATTCAGAAAGGTGATCAGGAACTTGAAATTCTTATTGCAATGCTGAGGTTAGAAATCTTGCCTCTGGTCACCTTTCAAGATCTGGATAACAGAACTCCGATGAATTACAAGGCTGATTAATTCCAGGTATTATGGTTCAGTAAGTGACTGAAAAGACCTGAAATGACCAAGAGCCAGTGGCAGAGCTCAGAGCCCAACACTTTCTGTTATTTCTTTTCATACTTATTCTCTGGAGAAGGTCAGAATATTCCACAGAAAACCATGTTCAGTTCTCAAGTGTGAAACTTCCATGACTAGAAGCGCATCAAGGCTTTTTGACAGCAGATGATTTTTTACCTCCTCTCTGAGGGACTTCCATTCAGAATAAAAATGTAATAGCTCAAGAGTGTTATCAGAACTGTAAAATGCACTTGGGCATTCTAAAGATTCATGCTTAATGGGTCTTCCCTGGTGGCTCAGATGGTAAAGAATCTGCCTATAATGCAGGAGACCTGGACTTGATCCTTGCATCAGGATGGTCCCCTAGAGAGGGGAATGGCTACCCACTCCAGTATTTTTGCCTGGAAAATTCCATGGACAGAGGAGCCTGAAGGGCTACAGTACATGGGGTCACAAAATATCTTTGTGAGACTGTGTGCAGAGTCCTTATAGCATGCTAATAACACTTTGTTGTGCCACTGGGCAGCAGGGCTGACTTACATAAGGATAAAGTTATGGTGTTGAAGAGAAAGATGAAGACTAGAATTGCAAGTTAAAAATCAAGATTTTATAAAGGCCACTGATGAGTTGGTGAGAGAATAACCAACAAATATTAAAAATAGTGAAGATACTTAGGCTTATCTTAAGAATTAAACTTGGCATCATTGTGAAGGCAAGCCTATAAAAGAAAATTAATCATTGTGTGAGCTTTTTTTTTTTTTTACTTTCTGCAGAAAAAGATATTGAGATAACTTTAAAGATATTCTAAAAAGCAGGGTGAAAGAAAGTGAAAGTCACTCAATCGTGTCTGACTCTTTGTGACCCAAGGACTATAGAGTTCATGGAATTCTCCAGGCTGGAATTCTGGAGTGGGTAGCTGTTCCTTTCTCCAGGGGATCTTCCCAACCCAGGGATCAAACCCAGGTCTCCTGCATTGCAGGCGGATTCT
Source organism: Cephalophus harveyi (assembly GCA_006410635.1). Taxonomy (NCBI): domain Eukaryota; kingdom Metazoa; phylum Chordata; class Mammalia; order Artiodactyla; family Bovidae; genus Cephalophus; species Cephalophus harveyi. The sequence goes on along the minus strand of SJYT01048254.1, from coordinate 224,375 downwards.
TTACCAGCTGAGCCAAAAGACAACCTAAGTTAGGGCTTCATCCATCTTCTGTGTGTGTGTTTTTCCTTCCTAAAAATAATATGTTTTTATCAAAAACAACTTCAGTTGAAACACATTTCTTGTATCAACAGAACTTTTTTCTTATACCTTTACATCAGAGAATGAAGTCAGACACCAATACTTGCTTTTGTTTGAGCAATAGTGTAGCAGTGTTAGTCGCTCAGTCATGTCCAAGTCTCTGCGACCCCATGGGCTGTACCCCTATCAGGCTCCTCTGTCCATGGGATTTCCCTTAATTTATTCAGAATCAATTATGTTGCTTGGGATGGGAGTTAAATACAAGTTATTAGTGAGTCCATATGTATTTGGATTATAGACTAATCTATTGACAATGTGAATCTGATGTGTATTATAATCAATTTCAGGTGAATAGCAAATTTGCTGGAAAAAGCAATGGCACCCCACTCCAGTACTCTCGCCTGGAAAACCCCATGGATGGAGGAGCCCGGTGGGCTGCAGTCCATGGGGTCGCTAAGAGTCAGACACGACTGAGCGACGTCACTTTCACTTTTCACTTTCAGGCATTGGAGAAGGAAATGGCAACCCACTCCAGTGTTCTTGCCTGGAGAATCCCAGGGACGGGGTGGGGGGGCCCTGGTGGGCTGCCGTCTATGGGGTCGCACAGAGTCGGACATGACTGAAGCGACTTAGCAGCAGCAGCAGCAGCAGCAGCAAATTTGCTGTTTCAAACATTCATGAAACTGCTTCTTTTGTAGAAGTAATTATAAGAATGGCATGATTGTGTGATGAATAAAATGCAGAACAAGTACAGAGTAAATTGTCATCTATTTCATGAACAAAAACCAGGGTTGGTGATAAGTAAATCAAGATATTGGAGTTTTATAAGATATTTTAGTTATACTTTTGAAGAGTTTCTCTGGAGTTCCTGTAGATCCCCAGTAGGAATGAGAGAAAAACAGTAATTTTACAAAATAGTGTCTTATTGGATAAATGTTTCTTTGTTGAACTATTATAACTGAATGAAAAACCATGACATGTGTGTTGTTTGTATTCATTATTGTCTATTTTGAGATGATGTTATGCCAACAGATTGTAAGAAAAATTTTATGATTATTCTCTAAGGTGGATCCATTATATTATTAAATTACCTTTTCTACAACATTTTATGAATGACAATAGAAACTTCAAGGTTTTAAAAATGATTTATATAGCCTAATCCTTCATGTATAATTAATTCTACTAATTTGCATGAGTGTTTCAGGTCATTTTAGAATAATTAGCCATTGTTGAGGGTTTTTTCCCCATCAATTAAACTAATTGCTTTTCACATAGGTGTAGATTGAATATTGATTCCCATTTTTTCAACTCACTTGCATAAGCAAATTATGCTTAATTGCCAGCTTACCACATCATTACACAGTTGTCATCAATTATACAAAAATATACTCTACTAGACTAATGATTTCCTTGTGGCATTTTGAAGGGCTTTTTAACTGTGATGCTGGAAACAATGTTGTAATTTCAAAAAACATATGAAACACCATGTTTAAACCACTGACACAATACAGCACGTTCAGTCAGTTCAGTTCAGTCGCTCAGTCGTGTCCGACTCTTTGCGACCCCATGAATCGCAGCACGCCAGGCCTCCCTGTCCATCACCAACTCCCGGAGTTCACTCAGACTCGCGTCCGTCGAGTCAGTGATGCCATCCAGCCATCTCATCCTCTGTTGTCCCCTTCTCCTCCTGCCCCCAATCCCTCCCAGCATCAGAGCCTTTTCCAGTTAACAAATAAACTGGCTCCTGACTAGACAATCATTTGTCTTAGAATATAAATAATTCCTTGAAACAAGTTGAACTTCACTATTATTATTAAATATAGTGAATGAAAGTGAAAGTGAAGTCGCTCAGTCGTGTCCGACTCTTTGCGACCCCATGGACTGTAGCCTATCAGGCTCCTCCGTCCATGGGATTTTCCAGGCAAGAGTGCTGGAGTGGATTGCCATTTCCTTCTCCAGGGGATCTTCCCGACCTAGGAATCAAACCCGGGTCTCCCTCATTGCAGGCAGACGCTTTACCGTCTGAGCCACCAGGGATGCAAATACTGGATTATGTTGGTTCTAATTTTTTCACTCAGTGCTTCATTCTTTCCATGTTATTCTGAAAAGTTGAACCTGTTAGCTAATGAGTCTTGGATTGCCTATGAGTGTTGTGAGGATCAGTTCTTTATATGCTCTATAGACAACCGTCCACATTTTCTTTCCAATAGAGTTGGGAGAAGGGAAATAGGAAGAGAAATATCTCATTTTCTGGTGGTGTTTAAAGTTTGTGTAAAGGAAGGTAGCATTTTTAGAAATCCTGAAAGCAAAACAGAATCCCCTGCCTCAAAAAAATTTATTTCCTTTTTGGTAGAGTTTTAAGAGTAATCAAAGAGAAAAAAGAAAGATCTTACATAAAATATGTGTATTAAAAATGCTAATATAGAATAATTTAACATAGAAAGCCCTAAAATTTGTGCCATTGTTATTTCATAAAATCAGTATTCTACTGAGTTACTATTATGTCTGGGGAAAACACTTTAAATATTTGAAATTTTTCACCAAGTTGGCATTGTCAAACCATTGATTCATGAAAATTTTATAATATTTGAAAGAAATTTTGTTTAATCTAAAGTGATGTAATGAAAGCTGAGCACCGAAGAATTGATGCTTTGGAACTGTGGTGTTGGAGAAGACTCTTGAGAGTCCCTTGGACTGCAAGGAGGTCCAGCCAGTCCATCCTAAAGGAGATCAGTCCTGGCTGCTCATTGGAAGGACTGATGGTAAAGCTGAAACTCCAATACTTTGGCCACTTCATGTGAAGAGTTGACTTATTGGAAAAGACCCTGATGCTGGGAGGGATTAGGGGCAAGAGGAGAATGGAACGACAGAGGATGAGATGGCTGGATGGCATCACTGACTCGATGGATGTGAGTCTGAGTGAACTCCGGGAATTGGTGATGGACAGGGAGGCCTGGCGTGCTGCGATTCATGGGGTCGCAAAAAGTCGGACACAAGCAACTGAACTGAACTGAACTGAATGAAAGTAACATTTAAGTTTAAACACCATTTGACACTGAGATTTTTGGTTGATTTTAAATCATTGCTTCAGCAATAGCAACAATACAAACCTGATCTAAAGCTTCGGCGAATCCAGGATGGCCACAAATGTTTTTATCAAGCAACTGAACTGAACTGAACTGAATGAAAGTAACATTTAAGTTTAAACACCATTTGACACTGAGATTTTTGGTTGATTTTAAATCATTGCTTCAGCAATAGCAACAATACAAACCTGATCTAAAGCTTCGGCGAATCCAGGATGGCCACAAATGTTTTTAGATTAAGAAAATGACTCTTTATTGTGTTCAACATACTAATGCTCTTGCTTTCCAAAGAACAATAATTGAGAACTTGTGTTCACAAAATGTATTTGTACTCAATATTGTTTCTTCCTTCCTAACCGTTATTGAATGCCATCTTGTATTGTTTATAATGACAACCCATCTGCATTTCTAAGGGTTGACTCAAGACCTTCCCACATTAGTTTGAATTAAAATTGAAAATAGCACAGGTCATGTCTGAAAGTACTCAGGAAACACACACATTAACACTAAATTTAAAACTCTACAGAGTAGAAACCACCCACTCTAATTACTGCAGAAAGGTCAGTGTTTCTAACAAAACAGGGTTAAGAAACTATGCTTTTATGATAGTCTCTTGCTAATGTTAAATACAATGCAAATAAATATAGGTATGTCCTCCCTCTACTACCTACTTAATTTTGGTTACATCTTGCAACAGATTTCAAAGCAGATTTCAAAGGGCAGCATCTGCTGTTTGAACTATCCTTAAAAAGTTCATAGAAAGCTAAGTTTGTCGATTGCTAAAGGTTTAAGAAAAGCATAGGGAGATGAATAGAAGAGAATCTGGAAGAAATGTAGTGAACTTATTATCTACTTGCATAACTAACTTTGTCAATAGGAAGAAACTAGAGTAACATATATATTCATTCTCCAACACATGTTCTCTTTTAATATCCTGAGGATGGTTTCATTCAATGTTTCCCTGGAGGGGACATAAGAGAGGAAACAGCAAATTTAGAATTCTTTTCATACTAACCACAAAAAAGTATCTTCTATTAAACAATTTGAGTCAAATCTTTAACACAGTGTTGGCCTGTGGAGTATTTTGAAAACGTTTCTGAACATTAGCCTATAACCTTGGTATTTAATAACTTTTATTTTTATCAATATAGAATTCTACTAGATGCCTAAAGCAAATAACTTTGTGAATTTTAAACTTCAAAGATAACATTTCTATTTCAAAATGGACCAACAACTCGGTGCTCTGAATGACAATGTGTATAGGAAATAGTAAACTTTTAGAACCCAGGATCTGCAATTATATCTGACCCTTTATGTTTGGTGATATTTTAAAAGTTTTGTATATAATTGGTATGTTAAAAAGGCAAGTTTAAATATGAAAACAAACTGTCATGATATTTTTCTTCCTAATTGTATCATGCACTAGAAAGAGATTTCAGATTAAAAAGAACCTTTGAATTCTGACCAAAATGTTTTTTTATTTAGGAACTATGAAAAGTAGAATTGCTGAGTTAAAGAATGAGAGAAAATATGTCATATTTATAATAAATTACCTGCAATGTCTAGTAATACATCCTTTTCTGTAAGTCAATATTTAAATTATATATATATATGTATACATACACACCGGAGAAGGCAATGGCAACAAGGATGGCGGAGCCCAATAGGCTGCCATCTGTAGGGTCGCACAGAGTAGGACACGACTGAAGTGATTTAGCAGCAGCATACATACACACATGTATGTCTATACATACATTTTCTTTTTAAAGTACAAGTGAATTAATGTTAACCAACATCATGTGGTATTGGAGGACTCTTGAGAGTTCCTTGGACTTCAAAGGGATCAAATCAGTCAATCCTAAAGGAAATCAACCCTGAATATTCATTGAAATGACTGATGCTGAAGCTGAAGCTCCAATACTTTGGCTACTGGATGTGAAGAGCTGGCTTACTGGAAAAGACCCTGTTTCTGGGAAAGATTGAAAGCAACAGGAGAAGGGGTTGGCAGAGCAGAAGATGGATAGGTAGTACTGACTCAGTGGACAGGAATCTAGGGATAGAGTGAAAGACAGAGAAGCCTGGCATGCTGCCGTCCATGACTTTGTGACTGAACAATATCATAACTTCTCATAAGTAAACCTAACTTTAAATAATAGTGACATTTCTTAGAAATTGAAGGTCATATTAAAGAATCTCACTCATTTATAAACTGTACTGGTTCAAGAATATCTAAAAATCTATGTTAGAAGAGCATGGAGTAAGAAAGAATGAGGGAGGGAGAAAAGACAGCAAGACAAGAGTCAGCCCTTTGTAAAAAACACTTCATTTCTTTAACAGGAAAATTTCTCTATGGTACAGTAAAAAAAGAAAACAGCAAGAGTAAATAGTTTCAAAGTTAAAAAAAAATCTGCTGCATCATGTCAGTGTGTTCTCATAACAAAAGCCGAATATAATCATTATAGCACTTACCATATTTCGATTTAATTTCTGTGTCTATTTCATTAAATTCTCCTTCAAGACACAGCATATATCTCTAAAATCTAACACAGTGCCAAACATATAGGTAAAAATCAAATAGATTTTTTTTCAGCCTTAAATTTTTAATCATCATATGTAGGATTCCTGCTTGCACAATTATACTATTAAATTATCTAACTAGTGTGAAATGCTTTCTATATGCCAAAAATGCTTCAAATCATTTCTGTATTAACTCATTCATTCATCTCAACAACACCTGTAAGACAGACACTTTATTCATAGTATATAGAGGCAGAAATGAAGGCATGGACCAGAAAGGTAATTTGTCCAAAATGAATGAATGGTAAAATTTGAACCCAGAGACTCAAGAGTCAAAACAAACTCAAGAGACATAACAATGTCTCTCATATTACCAAATTAAATTACTGTTTAGGGTCAGTGTAATTTTCCATAGGTTCAGCAATAACATACTCTCTCTATATATATTACCATTTAACTAGAAACCAAATTTAGACATGGCAGAAATTGACGGCTAAGAGTGGAGGCAGGTGCAAGCTTAGAATGGTGAACAACCTTTTTCAGGTCTACAGAGCACTGACTCATGGGCAGCAGAGACATCAAAATAATGCTGCAAATAAGAAAGAAGCCCAAATGCAAGGTGTGAAAGAGGTCACAGAGGTCAAATTTACCTGACCCGATCATTTAGCCTTTGAATGACCCTGCATGTTCAGTATGAACTAACCATAGGTTTTACCTCACATACCAACTCCAGGTAACTGGGAAAAGGCTGCCTAGAATGTGGGATTGAGATGGCAGGTGAGGTCTGGTCTGATCTCTCTTGAAGTGTATTCTGGTTTCCCTTTTCAAGGTCTGTGAAGAGCTTGGATATAGACAGACTATAATGCTCTACACTTCCCCTCCCATGTGTGTTACCCTTGCACTGGATCAATATGTTCAGAGTTGGATGCTGGATTCTCAATATCCTAGAATCACTGATCAGTCCTGTAACAGAGATGGGTTGACTATGAGATCTTTGATACCTGACCCAGAAATATAAATATAACTTTAAAGATGTGGGCAGTGTTGTCTACATATACATTAATGTAGAATGCAGGAAAATCAAATAATAGCTGTGCTCAGAGAAATCACCCTTGCACGTTAGTACCTGAGTTGTTACTGACAAACGGGACACTGTGAAGGCCACAGATAAACACTACACTGGGTGCTTGGAGCTCTGTATCCAATCTTGGAGTTTTTTTTTTTTTTTTTCAATTCACATCACGAGTTTCACAGAGAATTTTAAGTATGTATGAACTGAACTGTTTCCCTTTCAGAAAGATCTGTTGAAATCCTAATTCCCAGTTCCTCAGCATGTAAATTTACTTGGAAATAGGCTTGTAGATATGCAGATGTAACATGATGAGATAGTGGAATAAGATAGACCTCTAATTGACTTGGACTGCAAGGAGATCCAACCAGTCCATCCTAAAGGAAATCAGTCCAGAATATTCATTGGAAGGACTGGTAATGAAGCTGTAAATCCAATACTTAGGCCACCTGATGTGGAGAACTGACTCATTGGAAAAGGCCCTGATGCTGGGAAAGATTGAAGGCGGGAGGAAAAGGGAACAACAGAAGATGAGATGGTTGGATGGCATCATCGAATCGATGGACATGTGTTTGAGTAAGCTCTGGGAGTTGGTGATTGTCTGGGAAGCCTGGTGTGCTACAGTCCAAGGGGTCACAAAGAGTCGGACACAACTGAGTGACTGAACTGATCCTTATAAAAAGAAGAAATTTAGACCTGAAGACAGAAATGCAGAGATGGAATATGGTGTGAAGACACACAGGAAGGAGATGGACATGTGATCGGAGCAAAGCATTTAGGAGCCAACAAACCCCAAAGATTTATGGCACATACAAGAAGCAGAAAAGGTAAAGAAAGACGCTTTCCTAGCACTGCTGGTGGGACTATGGCTGGAAAAATTACCTTGGTCTTAGACTTCTAACTTCTGGAACTATGAGTCACTAAATGTCTGTTACTACAAGTCATTTATTTTTTGGTTTAATTAAACATTTTATAAATGAAAGCATGAATATATACTCTTTTATTGTATATAGCTGCATTTTCATTGATGTTTAATATTCTATTGTATTAATTACCATGCTTTATCTATTCAACCATTGATGAACCTTTGGACTTTATCAGTTTGGGGCTGTTAGATTTCATGCCACTGTGAATGTTTGTTCCTTGTCTTTTGATGCTCATCACAAATATTTCTATTGATTGAATATTGAAAGAATGCAATTAGTGGGCAATAGAGGATACATATGTCCTACTTTAGTAGACAAAGGCAAATCATTCTAAATCATGAGATCAATCATACTGTCTCCAGTTCGATGCCTCTGTTTGTTCTAAAACTGTAGTTGGTCTCTTTAATTTATGATTTCCCACTCTTCGGACAGATACATAGCCATACCTAACTATGCTTTCTAAGCTCTCTGCAACTCAGATTCTATAATACACAATTATGTTTTGAAATAATTTAAATCAATGTATTTTGGATTCGAGTATTTATTTGCTGTTGGTGGTGGTCATCTCTGAATTATGAGAATGGAAGATTTCTCTTTCCCTAGCTTAGAATGCTAGAAGTTACCAGCAAAATGGTATTTTCCACTGTGGACGAATTTGCTACTTTTGTTCTTCACATCTGTGGTCTTGTTGTCATAAAGCATTATGTTAATCCTAAGTGCTATGTGTTCCCCACCCCAATATCAAATTGATTGATATTGGATAGAAAAAATGACCTCCCAAAAGATTGCTAACTCTGAATTGACTTCATACTGTGGTCACAGGTGATCTGGAGATTTGCAGCCTTTTAAAACATGATTTCTGTATATCACAAAGAAGATATAAGCTCCCCAAGCTGCTTGTTGTAAATGTCTCCTCGCTTTACTGTTGTCTTGCTGGAGAGGCTTCTTTTCCTTCTACAATCACAGATTCACTGCCAAGCAAACTGGGGCTTAAGTGCAGATTTTAAATAGCACCACAAATGGAATGATCTGTTTCAAACATGCTTCAAATATAATTCATGATTTTCTGGTACAGCTGTTGGTTTCTCTGCTTCCTGGACCATAGTTGCTAAAAGGTTAATAATCTCCATACTACCTCAGTCTACTGGCAGAGTGCTTCTCCCCATCGTTAGAAAATAATTGGGTAAGGGAAACATGGTGTAAGGTATTGGGACCTAGTGGCCTGGACTTAAGAAGCAAACTTTATTTATTAATACTTCCTTCTAGGCACTTGATTTGGTTTCTCCCTATTTTAAATTCTATTTTGAATCTGAAAATGCTACCTAAACCATAATTTACAAATCCATTGCAAGGAACTTGAATAACTTGCTCACAAAAAAAGAAAGAAAGAATAAAGATTCACAAGGAGAAGAAATAGCCAGCTATCTGTAATTATAGATATGCGTGAACCATGAACTTCCAGATGTTCAGCTGGTTTTAGAAGAGGCAGAGGAACCAGAGATCAAATTGCCAACATCCGCTGGATCATCAAAAAAGGAGAGTTCCACAAAAACATCCATTTCTGCTTTATTCAATATGCCAAAGTCTTTGACTGTGTGGGTCACAATAAACTGTGGAAAATTCTTAGAGGTGGGAATACCAGACCACCTGACCTGCCTGTTGAGAAATCTGTATGCAGGTCAGGAAGCAACAGATAGAACTGGACATGGAACAACAGACTGGTTCCAAATAGGAAAAGGAGTACGTCAAGGCTGTATATTGGCATCCTGCTTATTTAACTTATATGCAGAGAACATAATGAGAAATGCTGGCCTGGAGGAAGCACAAGCTGGAATCAAGATTGCAAGGAGAAATATCGATAACCGCAGATATGCAGATGACACCACCCTTATGGCGGAAAGTGAAGAGGAACTAAATAGCCTCTTGATGAAAGTGAAAGAGGAAAGTGAAGAACTTGGCTTAAAGCTCACCATTCAGAAAACAAAGATCATGGCATCCAGTCCCATCACTTTATGGGAAATAGATGGGGAAACAGTGGAAACAGTGGCTGACTTTATTATTTTGGGCTCCAAAATCACTGCAGATGGTGACTGCAGCCATGAATTTAAAAGACGCTTACTCCTTGAAAGGAAAGTTATGACCAACCTAGACAGCATATTAAAAGCAGAGACATTACTTTGCCAACGAAAGTCTGTCTCGTCAAGGCTATGGTTTTTCCAGTGGCCATCTATGGATGTGAGAGTTGCACTATAAAGAAAGCTGAGCACCAAAGAATTGATGCTTTTGAACTGTGGTGTTGGAGAAGACTCTTGAGAGTCCCCTGGACTGCAAGGAGGTCCAACCAGTCCATCCTAAAGGAGATCAGTCCTGGGTGTTCATTGGAAGGACTGATGCTGAAGCTGAAACTCCAATAGTTTGTCCACCTGATGCGGAGAGCTGACTCATTGGAAAAAACCCTGATTCTGTGAATGATTGAAGGCAGGATGAGAAGGAGGTTGACAGAGGATGAGATGGTTGGATGGCATCACCAACTAAATGGACCTGAGTTAGAATAAACTCTGGGAGCTGGTGATGGACAGGGAGGCCTGGCCTGGTCCATGGGATCGCAAAGAGTCAGACACAACTGAGCAACTGAACTGAACTGAAGCAAAATTTTACTTTCTTATTGACAGAAGGACTCATAGATAAGCATACTAATAAGTAACAGAAGCTCCCCAGCACACTATCAAGGTAATTTTGCACATTTCTAGGTGTGAATAAAGGCATTGGGAACATGAAGTAGCTGTGACTATAACATGCCCCAAATGAGACCAGCTTTCTTTCAGCTCCTTTACTTGAAACTAAACGTGAAAAACGTTTATCAGCTGAGGTCAGGGCTCAGGAAATGAGTAGCAAATGTAAAACACAAGCAGCCTAGAATTGTTCTACATCGAATGTTGTGGATGAATATTTGTACATCAAACCCAAAAGTCTACTTTAACTTTTCAGAATAACTGAATGGCACAGCAAGACACTTACCTATTCAAACGTCATGAGAGAGGCAGAAAAATGATGAACTCCTACAAAAATTTCCCTGCCTTCTTTCAAAGAGCCACAAATGGAAATTTGCTGTAAAGACTAAAACAGCTTATTACAACACTAACAAGGAGACATGATTCAGGATTCAGTGTGTAAAATTTTTTTCTTTCCCCATGAACACAAATTTGGCAAAGCTTGGTATTATGCTCAGACATTCAGAAAGGAAGAAAGGCTTTTGGGGTGTCTTATGGATTTCTGAAGTGCATAATACTTTTATAATTTAAAGTTTGTGTTGTTTCAGTACAGGCATAGTGGAAATGAAAAACTTTATAAATAATAATATAGTGAATAAAATATTATTATTTGTTGTTCTTGATAATATGCTTCAAAAACTTTAATACTTCCTAGAATATAGTGGGAACTTTCAAAACATTTTGTTTCTTTCCATTTATTGTATTTTTTATTTGTGTCCAAATGTACTATGCTCTAGGTAATTCAAGTGGAGACAGAATTTATTAAAAAGGTATTAAATGCCTCTCAGAATGATTGGGAAGAAGGGTAAGGTGATTCAGGAAATAAGTGGTACACACATGATTCATACTTCCAGTTTTATGGTGAATCTGCCTTTTACCAAGTCTTTATTTAAAGACCTTGGTGGTCCTCAAATACAGGAACAGAGAATATACATTTTGTTTGGACAACTAATATATAGGGAAATAGGTGATGATGAAAATGTATCTAGCAATAACAAGACCTAACATCAATATGTTACTTGCTCATTTGTGTCCAACTCTCTATGACTTGTGGACTGGGGCCCGCGAGGCTTCTCTGTCCAAGCAATTCTCTAGGCAAGAATACTGGAGTAGGTTGCCATTTTCAATTCCAGGGGATCTTTACAACCCAGGGATTGAATCTGGGTCTCCTGCATTGCATGCAGATTCTTTACCATTTGAGCCACCAGGGAAGTCCTAATATCAATATATATCCAGTAAAATACTAAAGGGTATGGCCACGTGGTACATATAATTTGACAAGATAAAAACCAACTTTGTCAATAGAAATGGACAATCTGGAGTATTCAAATGAAAACATTTTGTTTTTCAAAATGGTAAGCCCTTTATCTACTGCACTGAACATTCAGTACCTCAGATTGTTGTCTATTGTTAAGTTCATTCTCTTTCTTGGAAAGGGAAGCATACTAAAAGGAAGTCATTAATATCAGAAGAAGAATGCTATTCTCCACCTGATAAAAAGGGAGGGCTATTTACAAGATCAGTGACTATATTTTTGAAATACATTGGAATTGTCTTTGTTTTATAGAAATGTTGTATCCAACATCTCACTTCATTTCAACTTCCCTAGAGCTCAGTTAAAGTTTTGGGAACTTAATATCACAAATCTTCATTTATCTTTTATAGTCAACCTAAAAAAGAATTCCATCCCAGCATATATCTAGAGAAAAACATGGTCTGAAAGGATATGTGCACCCCAATGTTCATTGAAGCACTGTTTAAAATAGTCAAGATATGGAAACAACCTAAATATCCATGAACAGAGGAATGGATAAAGATGTGGTACACACAGTGGAATATTCACTTCAGTTCAGTTCAGTTGCTCAGTTGTGTCTGACTCTTTGCTACGCCATGAATCTCAGTGCACCAGGCCTCCCTGTCCATCACCAACTCCCAGAGTTTACCCAAACTCATGTCCATTGAGTTGGTGATGCCATCCAGCCATCTCATCCTCTGTCGTCCCCTTCTCCTCCTGCCCCCAATCCCTCCCAGCACCAGGGTCTTTTCCAATGAGTCAACTCTTCGCATGAGGTGGCCAAAGTATTGGAGTTTCAGCTGCAGCATCAGTCCTTCCAATGAACGCCCAGGACTGATCTCCTTTAGGATGGACTGGTTGGATCTCCTTGCAGTCCAAGGGACTCTCAAGAGTCTTCTCCGACACCACAGTTCAAAAGCATCAATTCTTCGGCGCTCAGCTTTCTTCACAGTCCAACTCTCACATCCATACATGACCACAGGAAAAACCATAGCCTTGACTATCTCTGCATATAAGTTAAATAAGGCTGTGACAATATACAGCCTTGACGTACTCCTTTTCCTATTTGGAACCAGTCTGTTGTTCCATGTCCAGTTCTAACTGTTGCTTCCTGACCTGCATATAGGTTTCTCAAGAGGCAGGTCAGGTGGCCTGGTATTCCCATCACTTTCAAAATTTTCCACAATTTATTGTGATCCACACAGTCAAAGGCTTTGGCATAGTCAATAAAGCAGAAATAGATGTTTTTCTGGAACTCTCTTGCTTTTTCCATGACCCAGCAGATGTTGGCAATTTGATCTCTGGTTCCTCTGCCTTTTCTAAAGCAAGCTTGAACATCTGGAAGTTCACGGTTCATGTATTGCTGAAGCCTGGCTTGGAGAATTTTTAGCATTACTTTACTAGCGTGTGAGATGAGTGCAGTCGTGCAGTAGTTTGAGCATTCTTTGGCATTGCCTTTCTTTGGTATTGGAATGAAAACTGACCTTTTCCAGTCCTATTACTCAGCCATTAAAAAATGAAATAATGCAATTTGCAACAACATGGATGGATCTAGATATTGTCATACTGAGTGAAGTAAGTCAGAAGAGAAGATGAGATATCATATGGCATCTCCTATATGTTGAATTAAAAAAAATAATACAGATGAGCTCATTTACAAAACAGAAACAGACTCTCACACTAAGAGAATGAACTTATGGTTGCCAGGGGGAAAAACAGGGAGAAGGGATAGTTAGGGAATTTTGGATGGGCATGTACACACTGGTGTAATTAAAATGGATAAACAATAATGTCCTACTGTATTGCACAGAGAGCACTGCTCAGTAACGTGTCAGCCTGGATGGGAGGGGAATGGATATAGGCATATGTATGACTGAGCACCTTTGGCGTCCACCCGAAACTACCACAACATTGTTAATTGGCTATACTTCAGGGTAAAATAAAAGTTTTTTTTAAAATCTAGTTTTATTGAGAAATAGTTGCTATTACACATCCCTGTATAAGTTCAGCAGGAATAGCATGTTAGCTTGATTTACTTCTATGGTAAAATTACTTCTAAAATAAGTTAGTTTAACATCCATCTTCTCAAATGGGTATAATTAAAAGAAAAGAAAAAAAAGAAAAAAAAATTCTCCTGGTGATATGAACTCTCAGGATTTAGTCTCTTAACAACTTTCCTAAATAACACACATTAGTGTTAATTATGGTCAGCATGATGCTCATTACATCTTCAGTGCTTATGTATCTTATAAGTGGAAGCTTGTACCTTTTGACCACCTTCCTCTAGTTTCTCTCCCCTCACTGTCTGCCTTCCATAACCCCGTTCTACACCTTTTTCTATGAGTTTGTTTTTCTGTTGCTTTTGTTTGAGTTCACGTTTAAGTGAGATCGTACAAGTTACGGACATGAATTGTATTCATGCAGAACACAGAAGCTTTTCCATTTAAATTCTATCCTTTAAACCATTTTCTCAGCGACTGGGCCACAATAATGAGACCCTGGAGCAGATGCCCCTGCTTTCATTTTGCGTCTGCTTTATACAGCATAGCACTGGACACAAAATACATGCCTAAAATTACTTATTTGAGTGACTGAATGAATGAAGCAGTCTCTGACTACCTCAAAAGCTATACAATACCAAGTTTCAAGTTTAACTCAGAAAAATTTCAGTGATAAATCATTATTTTAGGACTTCCCTGGTGGTCTGGTAGCTACGAATCTGCTTTCCAGTGCAGGGGACATCAGTTCAATCCCTGGTCAGGAAACTAAGATCCCACACACTACAGGGCACCTACGTCTGTTTGCCGCAGCCAACTCTGTGTGCCACAGCTACTGAGCCTGTGCATCTGGAGCCTGACCGTCACTACTAGCAAGAAGCCTGCACGCCATAAGAAAGGGTCTGCATATGGCAATTAACACCCGATGCAGCCAAATAAATAAATATTTTTAAAAAATGAAATAGTGATTATTTTTCCATCAATAATTTTATCACATAATATTGCAGGAATAATAAAGGCTGTCTCTTATACACATCTTTCCCAGAATTGCCTCTCTGCTAGGCTTACTGCCCAGGAAGGAGCAGGCTGTTGGCAGCTGGGGGATATCAAGAGTGCCTTCCTCTGACCGTCACTACTAGCAAGAAGCCTGCACGCCATAAGAAAGGGTCTGCATATGGCAATTAACACCCGATGCAGCCAAATAAATAAATATTTTTAAAAAATGAAATAGTGATTATTTTTCCATCAATAATTTTATCACATAATATTGCAGGAATAATAAAGGGTTACAGACATTTTCAACCAAAGTAAAATGAGATTTATAATTCATATAATAATTTGTATATTTTCTAATTACATTTTGTGTGTATTAAACCTTCATAACAAGTTGATATGGTGAATATTATACTTAACTTCATAAGTAAAGATACAGAATAAGGTACTTACATAAGGTCAGAGAGTTGTAAGCAGTACACATTTTACATGTTTTAAGACATATGTTCTATATGATATTGATATATGTGTTATGAACACCCATATTAATATAGGTATTAACATATTAAGTAGTTAATGTATGTATGTATGTATCTATATATCATAGAAGAAAAGATTTAGGAAGCTCAAGTTAGTGGATATCAATTTTAAAAATGTATAAATGCATATATATCCCACTTGGTTAATGTCAACAGATCCTCAGGTTATTCATAGTGCTATTTTGTATTTCACAGTGTTTAACATATCTCAGTTTCTTGCTTCAAACAACTGATGAGTAATACACTATCTACTTTGTCTATATCGCATCTGGTATCTTAAATGTTTTTCTACTGAAGAAAATATTCTCCAGAAAGGATAGCTCTGCTAAAACAAAAACTGATGGACATAGTCTTGCTTTCTATTTAAAGATCTGCTTTAATTTAGACTTGTTCTCAGTCCCTGGAGAAGCACAAGTTCTGTTTCTCCCCCATTTCTTCAAAGCATATGCACTTGCTTCAGCTCTGTCCATCTTTAAAATTATTGTTGCTTTCCCAACTGCCTCTTTTGTAGAAAGATATCATTTTTGCTGTCAATACCACTATAATGCTTTCACACAGACACTAAAAGGAAGAAAAAAAGTGAATAGTGTTTTTCTGGAGTCTCGCTTTCTTTGGTTCTTTTTCTCCTAGCCTTGTGTCTACCTGACCATATAAGTGATGTGAAACCATGTGACAGTTTTATGAGCCTTTTGCATTTGAGTTGGGTGGGTCATAATTCATTAAGAACGTGTCTGCATGAAAAGATACTCAATATTGCTAATTATTAGAGAAATGCAAATCAAAACTACAGTGAGATACCACTTCACACAAGTCAGTATGACTATCACTAAACAGTCTACAAATAACAGTTGCTAAAGAGAAGGTGGAGAAAAGGGAATCCTCTTACACTTTTGGTGGGAATGTATTTGCTGCAGCCACTACAGAAAACAGTATGGGAGGCTCCTCAAAAATCTAAAGTAATAGAACTGCCATATGATCCAGCAATCCCACTCCTAGTCATATATCTAGAAAAATTATAATTAAAAAAATATATACAAGAACCCCCTATGTTCACAGCAGCACTATTCACAATAGCCAAGATATGGAAACTGCCTAAATGTTCATAAACAGATGAGTGGATAAA
This sequence comes from Cephalophus harveyi, assembly GCA_006410635.1. Classification (NCBI taxonomy): domain Eukaryota; kingdom Metazoa; phylum Chordata; class Mammalia; order Artiodactyla; family Bovidae; genus Cephalophus; species Cephalophus harveyi. The sequence continues at coordinate 207,982 of SJYT01048254.1, read as the reverse complement.
GAAAATATGGTACACATATACAGTGAAATACTACTGAGCTATAAAAAAGAACAAAATAATGCCATTTTCAGCAACAAGGATGGACCTAGAAATTATCACACTAAATGAGGTAAGTCAGAAGGAGAAAGATGAACACCATATGATATTACTTATCTGTTCAGTTCAGTTCAGTTGCTCAGTTGTATCAACTCTGTGACCCCATGGACTGCAGCATGCCAAGCCTCCCTGTCGATCACCAACTCCCAGAGGTTACTCAAACTCATGTCCATTGAGTCAGTGGTGCCATGCAACCATCTTATCCTCTGTCATCCCCTTCTCCTCTCACCTTCAGTCTTTCCCAGCATTAGGGTCTTTTCCAATGAGTCAGTTCTTCACATCAGGTGGCCAAAGTATTAGAGTTTCAGCTTCAGCATCAGTTCTTCCAATGAATATTCAGGACTATTTCCTTTAGGATGGACTGGTTGGATCTCCTTGCAGTCCAAGGGACTCTTAAGAGTCTTCTCCAACACCACAGTTCAAAAGCATCAATTCTTTGGTGCTCAGCTTTCCTTATAGTCCAACTCTCACATCCAAACATGACTACCGGAAAAATCAAAGCTTTGACTAGACGGACCTTACTTATACATGGAGACTACAGCATGACACAAATATACTTATCTGTGAAACAGAAACATATTCACAGACTCAGAGAACAGACTTGTGTTCTCTTAGGAAAAAGAAAGAGATTAAAAATGTAAGTAAATAATGTGATATACAAAACACCAATGAAGGAGGTCGCTCAGAAAGAATTACATGAGAAAACAAACCCAAACAAGACAAATGAAAAACTGAAAGAAACTATCAAACAAATAATGAAAGAAAATTTCCTAGAACTGAAAATAGGCACTAAAATTTAGATCAAAATGACTTGTAAATGCTCTGGAAACAAAATTTTAAAAATTAATCATACCTACTTGTATTCTTATTAATTCTTAGAACTTCAAATTTTGGGAAAAATTATTTTAACCTAGAATTCTATACTGCTGCTGCTGTTGCTGCTGCTAAGTTGCTTCAGTTATGTCCGACTCTGTGCGACCCCATAGACATACTAGTCAAATTAAAAATCAAATGTGAAACTTAATAAAAAAAAATACATGAAATGATCTTGGTGTCTTTCTTCTGACAAAACCTTCTTTAAATGTCATGTCAGGGTAAGCAATCAAGACCAAATAATCCAAGAAAAATGAACACACGAGGTCCTAAAACAGTAGGTCCAGCCAAGAAAGTTATTAGGAGAAGTTTCAGACAACCTGGATTGTATAACCATTTCAGATTAAAAATAGGAGGAAGTCTTAGTTAAGGAGGCATCCAGAAAGGTGAGGCCACAGAATGGGGAGTAGTATTAAAAATTTAAGAAAGCATGAATGTACAAAGGAAAATGATGAATAAAGAGAGAGAGAAGAAAAACAGTTATAAACTAAGAAAAACAATGTTGTATATGACAGTCTTGGTCCATTGTAAAATAAGCTAACCAATACAATGGTTTTAGCCAATTAAAAAATGATATATTTGAACTTGATGGTAAGAAAATTCTCCTGTACATGGCACAGAGTGAAGATATTGGATCAGAGAACAACTAAGCATTCTTCTTAAAGTATTTTGTTGACCAACCAGAAAACATTTATACAATCATAAAATGTGAAACTACTTTTTAGCATCAACCTAAGAACAACACAATAAACTTTTTGAACTTGCAATATAAAATATTAAAACATCAACAATGTACAAATTAAAGCACGGCTTACAGAGAGGAGTACATTAACATGGGAGAGACAGTGGAGAAAAAAGTGGAAGAGAGAATAAGGGAAATAAATTTTTTTTCTTAAAACATCAAGAGAAACTGCTGAATATTAATGGAACCAAAATTGCGTCTTAAGCATCTTTTTTAATATTGAAAATGTAATAAATGGAAGAATTATACTGTATCTGTCTCTTATACACATCAGATGTGTATAAGAGACAGGAGCAATAGTTGTATAATTTCATTATTGAAAAGTTGAGTTTTCCTTAAAAAGTGAAACTAGGGTTGAAGAGGAATAAGAATACAGACAAGGTTTCCTATAGCAAGTTTTTCTGTACAAATTCATGTTATCTGAGACATGTATTACTCTAATAAATACTCAAAGGGAAAAAGTTTGGGTAGAATGCATAAGAATCAAATTGATCTTTACTGCTATATGTGAGATCACTAGTGATTTTATTTTCTTGATTTTACTTTTTGCATTTAAAACATCTGCTCTAAAGTATATAATTTCTTTGGTAATAGACCAAAACTCTGAAGTTCATAAGTAATTAAAATAATATGTGCCGTTTATTGAATGTTTACAATGTGGCCTGTGTACTCTGCCAAAATTTTATGTGCATTTATTCTGAAAATGGTTTGATATCATTTCCTTTCACACGTGAAGAAACCAAGGATAATTATAATTTACTAACACAGGTTTACAAAAGAATATGTCAGGCTTCAAACTAAGTTTTGGCCTCCCGAAAATAAGTTATTTTTATCACCCTGATTCATCCCAAAAGCTTATGGTTTTTAGGGGGATGTGGCTTATGATATTGAAATAAATATAGGAATCCGAAAGATATAATGCAATTCCCTTAAACAGAGACTGCTTTAAGATCCAGTACACACATTAAGAAGATGAAAAAAAGTTTTGCCATAATTCATGCATGTTTACAAGTAATTTTTAATAATCCAGTTCCATTGATCCAAAGGTTTTCTTTACATGTAGATCAAAAAAGCTGGCTATTCTAGACAGTCACGGCTGCCACTTTATAGTCCTGTACTGTACTGACCCTACCCTTGTTAAGTGTTTGGATTTGCAACCAGGTCCTTGGCTTCAAACTCCTTTCTTCAGCATTTATTAGCTTTGAAAGTGAAAGTGAAGTCACTTAGTCATGTCCGACTCTTTGCGACTCCATGGACTATATAGCCTGCCAGGCTCCTCTAGCCATTGGATTTTCCAGGCAAGAATACTGGAACAGGTTGCTGTTTCCTTCTCCAGGGAATCTTCCCCACCCAGGGATGGAACGTGAATTTCGCGCACTGCAGGCAGACTCTTCCCAGCCTGAGCCACCAGAATAGCCCTATTTTTAGCTTTATGATATTGTTTTTCTCCTTTTGGTGCTTTCATTTCTCAACCGTAATATAAAAAAAAAAAAAATTAAAGCATTGCAGTTAACCATGTCAATCATCTTCCAAACATCCTTCTCTTCCTTTCTTCTAGGCAACAGAACCCCAATTAGAGGTCTAGAAATACGCCCAGCTAAATATCCCTTTTTCTGGCTCCCTTCAAGCTAACAGTCCCAGCCAATAAGATGTACGTGGAAGTCAACTGTGGGTTGTGAGGAAAGTGTCTTCATGAAGGAAAAAACAAAACCAAAACTCTAGCTTCTAGACTGTTCTACCTCCCTCTGCTTTATTTGCATCAAACAAGCACACAATGCAAAGAGTAGGTCTGCAATCTTGTGAATATGTGAGGAAAGGTTCTAATTTTTATATCAACAAGTCATCAGCTACTGACATAGACTTCTTGTGAGGGGAGAAAAATTAATGGGTCTAGGCAAGTGTATTGTGGGTTTCTGCCACTTGTAACTAAATGATTTCCCAACTGATATTAATGTTTTTCTCATAGGGTTGTCATAAAGATTCAACGAAGTAATGAATATGAAGATTTAATATTAGAGTCCAGGATAAAGTAAGCAATAATTATTGGCTACACTAGGGGAGGAAATGTTGAAGGAGCATTGAAGTTTTTAGCTTAAAATCCAATATTTTCATTGGCCCAAAGCATTACATTACTTGCTCAAGATAACTCATATGATATTTTTTCTCTTCACGATTTACTCTTGTGAAATGTCATATTTATTAAGGGCTTGCTCTGTAAGGTTCTGGGCAATGCCCTCTTAAAGCTTTCATCCAGTGACACATATTTCAAGAATAGCACTAATAGTCAACCCATTCAAGGTTTAATTGCATCAAATTACAAAAAAGCTTTGATACTGAAGTCTAGTCTGTGCCTTAACAGAGAGGAAATAGGTAGGCTAGTTAACAACCAAATCCCTTTTTGGAAATGTGATTTTCAAATTTGGAAACATAATTATCAGTTATGTTTATTGTTCGATCACAGTGTAGTTTATAGACTCAGACAAATGGCTGATGTACCATAGACAAGGCAGAAACAATGGCTTTTCCAATTATCCAACTAGCAAATTTACCTGGACACTGACGCTAGCATACATCAACTGCAGCTCTTTTTTTTTTTTCTGAATACCTTCACTTGACTCTGAAAATAGCAGAGGATGTGAAGAATGTTGGCTTCACCTGGCTTAAATCACATATTCAGTTCTTGATTAAGAGAAGTACATTGCCTTGACTGACAGATCCACCATATTGATTTATAATGGGAGGGAGGTGATTCCCCAAAGTGAAATTACTATGCTGTCTCCAAAAGAAGGCAGCGTTTGGAACTGCAAAACAAGTCATTCGTAGGCTTACTTAAACTAGGGTTCTAGCAAAAAGTACAGAATAAACATGAGACTTTGAAACTCAGATAACACCCCAGTTGTGGATGGGTTGTGGGGTTCAAAGGGAACACTACCAGGATCCTAGCCAAGTCTCAGAGTTGCCTTAGCCAATCCCTAGGTGGCAGCATGTAATATTTTGCAATAGAAAAGAGAAAACAGTAAACTTGCCTTCTTACTCTTTTCAGTGTATCTTACCGGTTCTCTTTTATATTCTAAGATGTTCTTACCTGGAGTATATAAAAAGTGTTGTTTTTCTCCTTGCTTATTCAGACTTGCTATTTAAAAAAAAAACAGTTTATGAAATAAAGTAGTTGCTCAATGTTAGGCAATGGGGCCAGGCATCCAATTAGCACACCTCTCTTACTAGCAGGACTATCAAGATGATTAAGGAGTGTTCCCTCTAGCAGAGAAGAGGTCTGCTAAGCTGGGAATTACTTTGACAAACTAGCCTTCCACTGACACTCACAGTTTTTGTTTTCTTTTAGCCTTTGATTTTTAAGGAACTTTGCATTCACTGTTCTGTATATCCCCTTTTGCCATTGTTGTTTCAATTGATAATGCTTTGATTCCTCCTCTATGTTTTAATTCTTTATCTTAAGCTCCATACTCATTATTCTATTTGCCAATGCTGTTTGGACAACACACTAATGTGTAACACATTTCCTTTTAGTGGAGCATTGCTAAAAGGGAAAACTTTGAGAATAGATTGCTATTAGAAATCAAGCACTATCCACATGCATAGATGTTATAAGACCCTACTAATCTAACATCCAGACTCCTCATTTTTCATTTTGGAGTGGCTTTCTTCCAGATTCAAGATGCTTTTGATTGCAATTAGCTGCATTAATACATACAAGACTTATTGGCTGCCTCTCCGAGGGTTATTGGAAACAATTTGCCCATAGGCATTGACAGCCAGGGTAGTGCTTGGGAGTTAACATCCCCTTGCTATTCTGAGGCCCTTAGCCAGGGGCTGATAGTTGCGCTAGTGTGAATTCCCAGCGTCCTGCAAGATCAGTCCTTCAAAGGATTTGACCTGAAACAGTACCCTTGCAGGCTTCTTCTTCATCCATGTCATGTCATGTGCAAAGTTCCTCAGGCAAGAAGTGGCTGTTTTGCCTACGAATCTGAGACAACAGTGGTAGAGAGAGCTTGAACCAGAGGAAAAGTGGTATAAGATGAAATTTGTGAGAGAGTTAAAGGGTTATGTCATGCAGACCTATAAGGAGTCTGGATATTGTTCACAATACAATGGTTCACACCTTCTACCTCTTTGCAACTCAGAAAAGATGGAAGGAACTGCCATCTTTCAGTAATTTGCTAAGATGACCAACACAGAGGGAAAGAGCAGGGGCACCCACTACGTGTTCTCTAGGCCTTGCCAAAAATGTGGAGTTGTTCCTTTGGTGACATACATGTGAATCTACAAGAAAGGTAGCATTGTAGGTATCGATGGCATTGTTCAAAACAGGAATGCCCTGTAAATATTACCATGGGGAAACTAGAAGAGTCTATAATGTTACCCAGAATGCTGTTGGCATCATTATAAACAAACAAGTTGAGGACAAGGTGCTTGCCAAGAGAATTAATGTACATATCGAGCATGTTAAACTCTCTAAGAGCCAAGACAGCTTCCTAAAACACATGAAGGAAAATGATCAGAAAAAGTAGGACACCAAAGAGAAAGGGACTTGGGTTCAGCTGAAGTGCCAGTGTGCTCCATCCAGAGAAACACACATTGTCAGAACAAATGGAACCAAAGCCAGAACTGCTGGAGCCCATTTCCTTGAATTCATGGCATGAGGGGTGTAAAGAAAAGATCTGGACTGAAGAAAAAAAAAAAGACTATAATAAAAAATGACAGCCACAATGGGTGGCTGCCACAGAAATGAGGGCAGTTAGCGGATATGTACTGTATTGACACTGCAGATAAAAGAAGCCTGACCCATGTAACTAATTTCCTGCAAGAGTTTCAACAATTAATGGCCAGGCTGTGCCAAAGGAATCTACCTGTTCACAACTAAAGGAAGATTACTGTTAATTGAAAATAGTCAGTTAATGATCCAGAGGCATTGTGCTAATATCCAAAAATCTTTAAGCTTTATGATTAGCTTAATATCATAAAGTCATGGTTTAGTTGATCTAGGCCCTACCTAAGCTGGAGTTATGGGTTGAACACATCGATTATGGGGTTTCTACAAAAGGACCTTATTGGCAAAGACTTGGATAGAGAGAATCCAAAACACAACCTATAGCAGAGAAGCCAGATTGATGAGTTTGATATTAAGTAAGTTTAATTTGGTTCTGTTATAGTTCTGCTTCCTAGGAAAGAGACAAAGCTTAATACTTAACTAGGATTTGTATACTTATTTTACATTAACTTATCATCACTTTTAAAATCTGGCAACTTTTCTAGAAATTATCCATTGATAGAAACTTTTATATCCATTACACTAGGAAGCACATTTATAAACAAAATAAAATTATTTTGACATAAGCATGATTTTCCTAAGATTTAGGTCTTTCCTCTTTTAGGGACGTGCTTCACGGCATGCAGGATCTTAGTTCCCTAACCAGGGACTAAATCCATAGCCCCTGCAGTGAAAGCTCGGTCTTAACCACTGGACTTCAGGGAAGTCCCCTAAGAATTAGATTTTTAATTCACAAGCTTTCTTTCAGTGAAGGCTAGGCTTTCATGCTTACTAAAAATGTGCTTAACTAATCACAAAATAGAAAATAACTATTAGTTAGGAAAAATCTTTAGAAGCTGTTTTAATATTCTGTAATACAAGAGAAAACTAACAATAGGAGAGCAACTATTTCATCATTTTACATGGATTTTACATATCTGATTTTGCACAAAAGATTATTATTCACAGGGTCAGAATTTACTTCACCTTATTACCAATCCCAAAAAAGGCAATGCCAAAGAATGCTCAAACTACCGCACAATTGCACTCATCTCACATGCTAGTAAAGTAATGTTAAAAATTCTCCAAGCCAGGCTTCAGCAATACGTGAACCGTGAACTTCCGATGTTCAAGCTGGTTTTAGAAAAGGCAGAGGAACCAGAGATCAAATTGCCAACATCCGCTGGATCATGGAAAAAGCAAGAGAGTTCCAGAAAAACATCTATTTCTTCTTTATTGACTATGCCAAAGCCTTTGACTGTGTAGATCACAATAAACTGTGGAAAATTCTGAAAGAGATGGAATACCAGACCACCTAACCTGCCTCTTGAGAAATCTGTATGCAGGTCAGGAAGCAACAGTTAGAACTCGAAATGGAACAACAGACTGGTTTCAATTAGGAAAAGGAGTATGTCAAGGCTATATATTGTCACCCTGCTTATTTAACTTCTATGTAGAGTACATCATGAGAAATGCTGGACTGGAAGAAACACAAGCTGGAATCAAGATTCCCGGAAGAAATATCAATAACCTCAGATATGCAGATGACATCACCCTTATGGCAGAAAGTGAAGAGAAACTAAAAAGCCTCTTGATAAAAGTGAAAGTGGAGAGTGAAAAAGTTGGCTTAAAGCTCAACATTCAGAAAATGAAGATCATGGCATCTGGTCCCATCACTTCATGGGAAATAGATGGGGAACCAGTGGAAACAGTGTCAGACTTTATTNTGAAAAGCCTCTTGATGAAAGTGAAAGAGGAGAGTGAAAAAGTTGGCTTAAATCTCAACATTCAGAAAATGAAGATCATGGCATCTGGTCCCATCACTTCATGGGAAATAGATGGAGAAGCAGTGGAAACAGTGACAGACTTTAATTTTTTGGGTTCCAAAATCACTGCAGATGGTGACTATAGCCATGAAATTAAAAGATGCTTACTCCTTGGAAGAAAAGTTATGACCAACCTAGATAGCATATTCAAAAGCAGAGACATTACTTTGCCGACTAGGGTCCATCTAGTCAAGGCTATGGTTTTTCCTGTGGTCATGTATGGATGTGAGAGTTGGACTGTGAAGAAAGCTGAGTGCCGAAGAATTGATGCTTTTGAACTGTGGTGCTGGAGAAGACTCTTGAGAGTCCCATGGACTGCAAGGAGATCCAACCAGTCCATTCTGAAGATCAGCCTTGGGATTTCTTTGGAAGGAATGATGCTAAAGCTGAAACTCCAGTACTTTGGCCACCTCTTGAGAAGAGTTGACTCATTGGAAAAGACTCTGATGCTGGGAAGGATTGCAGGCAGGAGGAGAAGGGGACGACAGAGGATGAGATGGCTGGATGGTATCACTGACTAGATGGACGTGAATCTGAGTGAACTCCGGGAGTTGGTGATGAACAGGGAGGCCTGGCGTGCTGCGATTCATGGGGTTGCAAAGAGTCGGACACGACTGAGTGACTGAACTGAACTGAACTGATGGGAAGCTATTAAAAGGCTTGAAACAGAGGGGAGATACAATGTTTTGTGGATTGAGAGAGCAATTGGTAGCTTTGTGAAAAATAGTCTGTAGGGATGTAGAAGTAAGAGCATACCAAGGAGACGGTTTGGAGGTCATGTTGATCAGGCTGGATAGTAACACGTGCAAAGTGTGCTGTGGGTTGAGGCAACTCCCACATCATCAATTGATGAAAATATCATCAATTTCATGGCACCTCCACATCAACAAGGGCTTCTATAATTGCTAAAAAAAGGAGAAAAAAATGATCTATTGAGTCAACAGTGGTGATTAAGTGACTTTATCTGAAAATGAAACAAATCACATGCATATATTTTACTTGCTAAGGCAAATCACATGTCAAGCAGGTGACATGTGGGTCTTTGTACCCACAAGTAAGGGAAAAATAAATATTTTTTTAACAAAAATAATACTTTCCACAGAGGGCATTTCAGTAATCTAGAGAAAAAATAATGATACTGTCAGTGGAACTGCTGGGCAGTGGTTCAGATATGACTCCAGGATACAACCTGATAGGAGAATTGAAAGATGTGATAAATTGGAGGTGGGATGTTAGAAAAGTAGAATACTCAAGGGTGAGTAGAATTAATGACTTTAATAATGAATGAACAGAGATGTCTTTCTGTGATGGGAAACCTTGAGGAACAGCAAGTTTGGATATGTCACATTTGAGATGGTGACTAGACATTCAAGTGGAGATGTCATCGTGAGCTTAATACTCAGAAGAAAGGATCAGCCTTGAAATATACATGTGGGAGAGACAAACAGCAGTAGAAGGAATTGAGATTATCATATCGAGTGAAGTCAGACAAAGACAAATGTCATATGTTATTGCATATATGTGGAATCTAAAAAAAAGGTACAAATGAACTTATTTGCAAAACAGAAATCTAGTCACATATATAGAAGACAAACTATGGTCACCAAAGGGAAAGACAGGGAGGGACAAATTGGGAGATTGGGATTAACATATACACACTGCTGCTGGTGCTGCTAAGTTGCTTCAGTTGTGTCCGACTCTGTGCGACCCCATAGATGGCAGCCCATCCGGCTCCCCTGTCCCTGGGATTCTCTAGGCAAGAACACTGGAGTGGGTTGCCATTTCCTTCTCCAATGCATGAAAGTGAAAAGTGAAAGTGAAGTTGCTCAGTCGTGTCCGACTCTTAGCGACCCCATGGACTGCAGCCTACCAGGCTCCTCCATCCATGGGATCTTCCAGGCAAGAGTACTGGAGTTGGGTGCCATTGCCTTCTCCAATATACGCACTACTTATGTATAATAGAAAACCAATAAATGCCTACTGTATATTACAGGAAACTCTACTCAATACTCTATAATGACTTATATGGGGAAAGAATCTAAAAAGAGCATATACATATATGTATAACTGATTCAATTTACTGTACAGCAGAAATTAACACAATATTGTGAATCAACTGTACTCCAAAAAAAAAAAAAAATTAAAAACAAACAAAAAAAGTGATAATGAGACTATATTAAAATGATAGGATTTTTCAGTAGCCATCAGATAAGATGATAATGGCTTCAATTATAACAGTGAAAAGGGTTAAAAAAATGTTTTCATGTTTCAACATATTCAAATGAAGCACCTATGGACATTGAGACCACTGAGGGAGAGAGAAGAAATCAAAAGTGAAGACAGTATCTTGGAAAAAATACATACACTTAGAAACGAACAAGACAGTTTAGAGAAGTGTTTGGTGAGGCAGAAAAACCAGTAACAAGTTGTCATAGAAATCAAGATAGCTGAGAGCTTCATGAAGGAGGAGGTGGTAACTGTCAAATGCAGCCAAGTTTGAAATATAAGGCAAAAATATAGAGCTTGGATTATCTGATAACTCATGGGCTTGAGTTATATTTTAACATATTTCCTTGTCCCCCAATCTAGTGATTTATTCAATTGCCAGTCAAGTTGATTCTGTCTTCTGAAGATTTCTATGATCCTAGAATTGTTTAGTTATTTAGAGACTATGAAGGAAAAGGACAGGAAGAGTTGACTTTTTACTGTTACTATGGGAAAAAATTCCTTTTAGTATACAATAATAATAGTTAATATTTATTGAGCTCTTACATGTCAGGCTCTATTCAATTATATGTATTATTCCATTTAATGTTCACTACAATCTCTGAGTTTAAAAAATAATTCTTGATCATGCATGCTCCTTTAGCTACTTTCCCTTTTTCCTTTGGAGCAAAACTTCTTGAAAAGATTGGCTGAGTTATCTCTCTTATTCCTCCTTTTTCATTCTCTCTTGAGTCCACTCCAATAGGGTTTTAATTCCCACTATTTTACCAAAATTTCTCTTGTTAACTCAACAATCATGTTACCAAGTTCAGTGATCACTTCCCATTACTCATCTATCAACAACATGTGGAACATTTTCTTCCTTAATCCTCTGGAGATTTCTAGCCATTTCTGACATTCTCTAAATTCAGTTAGAATGCCTTAAAGCGCAGTTCTTAGACTTACTAACTATCAACATTAATAAATGACAAGATGCTATTCAGTGTCATGAGTTCAGGTTATAGTTCTACCCTGATGAATTCCAAATTTATACCTCCTTCTCTTACCAAACTTAAGGCTCTTGTAGGCAACCAGTGGATATTTGTAATATATCATGCCCTTAATCTCCTTTCTTTACCATCTGAGCCACCAGGGAAGCCCAGCTGAAATTCCAAAAATTTTTCCACTTGATGTGAACAGCCAGCTCATTGGAAAAGACTGTGATGCTGGGAAAGACTGAAAGCAGAAGGAGAAGAGGGAGACGGAGGATGAGATGGTTGGATAGGCATCACTGACTCAAAGGATGTGAACTTGGGAAAGCTCTGGGAGATGGTGAGGGACAGGGAAGTCTGGTGTGCTGCAGCCCATGGGGTCAAAGAGTTGGACATGCCTGAGCAACTGAAAAACAACAAAAACCTCCTTTCCCAACCCCAAAAGTTCCACTTCTAATCTTCACCATCTCAGCAGATGACAATCTCTTCTCTCCAAGATGCTGAGGCAAAATACTTCTCCTATCTATCCTACCATAACAGTCAATGTGTTAGTAATTTCATTTAGGTCTACTGTCTAATTTTATCTGGAATCTGATATGTCCACTGGGTTATTGAATTAATTGGAGCTACAATTATTTTATTTTTGAGTCACCTTTATGTTTCCACTCTTTCTCTCCTATAGTCTTTTTCAACAGATTAGCCACTGCTATTTTAAAAACATAAACAAGTTTATGTCATTGCTTTATGCAAAATCCTCCAATGGCTCCTCATTTCACCCAGGGTAATAAAGTCCTTATCATCACTCAGGGCCCTGGATGGTTTGTTATCTTTCCACCTCTGCTTCCTACCTTTTGAAATTCACCTTCCCTGCCACTTTTGCTGCTTCACTTTGCTGACACTCATTGGCTTCTCTGCTTTTATTTGTACACACTGCACATGTTCTTTTAATTTCATGGCTGCAGTCACAATCTGCACTGATTTTGGAGCCCAAGAAAATAAAGTCTGTCACTGTTTCCATTGTTTCCCCATCTATTTCCCATGAAATGATGGGACCAGATGCCACGATCTTTGTTTTCCGAATGTTGAGTTTTAAGCCAACTTTTTCACTCTCCTCTTTCACTTTCATCAAGAGGTTCTTTAGTTCTTCTTCACTTTCTGCCATAAGGGTAGTGTCATCTGCATATCTGAGGTTATTGATATCTCCCAGCAATCTTGATTCCAGTTTGTGTTTCGTACAACCTGGCATTTCTCATGATGTACTCTGCATATAACTTAAATAAGCAGGGTGATAATATACAGCCTTGACATTCTCAGACTTTATTTTTTTGGGCTCCAAAATCGCTGCAGATGGTGACTGCAGCCATGAAATTAAAATACGCTTGCTCCTTGGAAGAAAAGTTATGACCAACCTAGACAGCTTATTTAAAAACAGAGACATTACTTTGCCAACAAAGGTCTGTCTAGTCAAAGCTATTGTTTTTCCAGTAGTCATGTATGGATGTGAAAGTTGGACTATAAAGGAAGCTGAGGATCGAATAATTTGAACTGTGGTATTGGAGGATACTCTTGAGAGTCCCTTGGACTGCAAGGAGATCCAACCAGTCAATCCTAAAGGAAATCAGTCCTGAATATTCATTGGAAGGACTGATGCTGAAGCTGAAACTCCAATACTTCACCCACCTGATGCAAAGAACTGACTCCTTGGAAAAGACCCTGATGCTGGGAAAGATTTAAGGCAGAAGAAGGAGCTGACAGAGGATGAGATGATTGGATGGCATCACCAACTCAATGGACATGACTGTGAGCAAGCTCTGGGAGTTGGTGATGGATAGGGAAGTCTGGCACGCAACAGTCCATGGCGTCACAAAGAGTTGGACATGACTGAGCAACTGAACTGAACTGTTGTTCCATGTCCGGTTCTAGCTGTTGCTTCTTGACCTGCATACAGATTTCTCAGGAGGCAGGTAAGGTGGTCTGGTATTACCATCTCTTGAAGAATTTTCCACAGTTTGTTTCTAAAATCACTGCCGTTTCCAAAATCACTGCACATGGTGACTGCAACCATGAAATTAAGATGGCTGCTCCTTGGAAGAAAAGTGTTGACCAACCTAGACAGCATTCTAAAATGCAGAAACATTACTTTGCCAACAAAGGTCTGTCTAGTCAAGGCTATGGTTTTTCCAGTAGTCATGTATTGATGTGAGAATTGGATTATGAAAAAAGCTGAGCACCAAAGAATTGATGCTTTTGAGCTGTGGTGTTGGAGAAGCCTCTTGAGAGTCCCTTGGCCTGCAAGAAGATCCAACCAGTCCATTCTAAAGGAGATCAGTCCTGAATATTCATTGGAAGGACTGATGCTGAAGCTGAAGCTCCAATACTTTGGGCACCTGATGTGAAGAACTTACTCCTTGGAAAAGACCCTGATGCTGGGAAAGATTGAAGACAGAGGGAGAAGGGGATGACAGAGGATGAGATGGTTGGATGGCATCACCGACTTGATGGGCATGAGTCTGAGAAAGCTCTGGGAGTTGGTGACGGACAGAGAAGCCTGGTGTGCTGCAGTCCATGGGGTCACAAAGAGTCAGACACGACTGAGCGACTGAACTGAACTGAACACATTTTGTTGGTTCAGACCTTTGAGTCCAATTGTTTGCATAGAAAGATGTTTTTCCCCAGAATATCTACATGACTTGCTCTGTGGCTTCCTTTAGATACCATCTTCTTAGTGAGCTCTTCTCTGAGCACCTTTTATAAAACAGTGACAGCCTCCCATCTTCCTGTACTTTCACTCTAGTCTTTAATTTCCATCATGTCTGTTCATCAAATTATAGCTTTACTTCCTCATTATCTCTTCCTTCATGTGAGTTCCATGCTGTCACAAATTATGCTTTGTTGTTACATCACTGATGCCTACGACAGTCCGTGGTATCTATAAAGTAGGTGCTAATGTTTTCCTCATGGATTGATTGAGCTCAGAGAGGTTAAGGGCCTTGCTCAATTTGTAAGTGGTGGTGCTGGAACTCAAGTCCAGAAAGGTTGAATCCAGAGTCCATATACATCACATATACTAAATATTAACAGACACTTTCACTGAATTTTTAGTAATTTCTATTACCTTTCTCATCTCCCCATGACATTTATTTTAGCCTGAGTTTGTTTATGCAAATACATTAATGGCAGCAAGAGGCACAGTGGAATGGTCTTCAGTCTCCAGAAGTCACTCCAATCATCTGAGCAGCATTTCACTATCTCTAGTGAAAGCTTTGTTACCAACACTAATGATTAAGAGATAAAATTTTCCAGTAGACCACAGGGCAGACAAACATCAATTTAGTTCATAAAAATGAGGAGTATTTAGATAATTAGAAACAACTATGTAGCTTAGAGGGTAAAGCATCTGCCTGCAATGCAGGAGACCCAGGTTCGATCCCTGGGTAGGGAAGATTCCCTGGAGAAGGAAATGGCAACCCACTCCAGTATTCTTGCCTGGAGAATCCCATAGACAGAGAGGCCTGGGATGCTACAGTCCATGGGGCCGCAAAGAGTCAGACATGGCTGAGCGACTTCACTTCACTTCACTTCATGATGTATAATAGCATGAGATCTCAAGAGCAATAAATCAAATGATGTGTATAAAAACTGAGAAAAGTGATAAAAACCATAATGGCACTCTCATTATGAGGATTCCAGGAAAAAAAAAATACTGGAAATAGACACAATTTTCTTTTTAATTTTAACCATCAGTTCAGGACAGTTGCTCAGTCGTGTCCGACTCTTTGTGACCCCATGAATCGCAGCACGCCAGGCCTCCCTGTCCATCACCAGCTCCCAGAGTTCACTCAGACTCATGTCCATTGAGTAAGTGATGCCATCCAGCCATCTCATCCTCTGTCGTCCACTTCTCCTCCCACCCCCAATCCCTCCCAGCATCAGAATCTTTTCCAATGAGTCAACACTTTGCATGAGGTGGCCAAAGTACTGGAGTTTCAGCTTTAGTATCATTCCTTCCAAAGAAATCCCTGGCTGATGTCTTTCAGAATGGACTGGTTGGATCTCCTTGCAGTCCAAGGGACTCTCAAGAGTCTTCTCCAACACCACAGTTCAAAAGCATCAATTCTTTGGTGCTCAGCTTTCTTCAAGTCCAACTCTCACATCCATACATGACTACTGGAAAAACCATAGCCTTGACTAGACNTTCAGCTTTAGCATCATTCCTTCCAAAGAAATCCCAGGGTTGATCTCCTTCAGAATGGACTGGTTGGATCTCCTTGCAGTCCAAGGGACTCTCAAGAGTCTTCTCCAACACCACAGTTCAAAAGCATCAATTCTTTGGTGCTCAGCTTTCTTCAAGTCCAACTCTCACATTCATACATGACTACTGGAAAAACCATAGCCTTGACTAGATGGACCTTTGTTGGCAAAGTAATGTCTCTGCTTTTGAATATGCTATCTAGGTTGATCATAACTTTCCTTCCAAGGAGTAAGCGTCTTTTAATTTCATGGCTGCAATCACCATCTGCATAGGAACCTGGAATGTTAGGTCCATGAATCAACGTAAATTGGAAGTGGTCAAACAGTAGATGGCAAGAGTGAACGTCGACACTCTAGGAATCAGCAAACTAAAATGGACTGGAATGGGTGAATTTAATTCAAATGACCATTATATCTACTACTGTGGGCAGGAATCCCTTTTAAGAAATGGAGTAGCCATCATGGTCAGCAAAAGTGTCCGAAATGCAGTACTTGGATGCAATCTCAAAAATGACAGAATGATCTCTGTTCGTCTCCAAGGCAAACCATTCAATATCAGTTATCCAGGTCTATGCCCCAACCTAATGCTGAAGAAGCTGAAGTTGAACGGTTCTATGAAGACCTACAAGACCTTTTAGAACTAACACCCAAAAAAGATGTCCTTTTCATTATAGAGGACTGGAATCCAAAAGTAGGAAGTCAAGAAACACCTGGAGTAACAGGCAAATTTGGCCTTGGAATGCGGAATGAAGCAGGGCAAAGACTAATGGAGTTTTGCCAAGAAAATGCACTGGTCATAGCAAACACTCTCTTCCAACAACACAAGAGAAAACTCTACATATGGACATCACCAGATGGTCAACACTGAAATCAGATTGATTATATTCTTTGCAGCCAAAGATGGAGAAGCTCTATACAGTCAGAAAAAAACAAGACCGGGAGCTGACTGTGGCTCAGATCATGAACTCCTTATTGCCAAATTTAGGGCTGTGAAAATACTCAGATGATACCATAATCATGAACTGATATCATTATACATTTGTCCAAATCCATTGGCTAAGCAACACCTAAAATGAGCCCTAATACTAAATGGACTTTGGCTAATTATAAAGTGACAGTGTCAGTTCATCAGTTGTAATAAGTATACCACTGTGGTAGGGAGCATGGATAATGCCTATACCTGTGTGGGACAGGATATATGGGAAATCTCTACCTCCTCCTTAATTTTGCTGTAAATTTTTAACTTTTCTAAAAAATTCCTCATAAAAAATGATAAAAAGAGAGAATACTAAAATTTGTATAATTATTATGCTATCTGCCTCTGCCCTTAACTAGAGGGTGACCTTAGGTGAGTCCTGTATCTTCAGTTCAGTTGCCCAGTCATGTCCTGACTCTTCGAGATTCCATGGACTGCAGCACGCCAGGCTTCCCTGTTCATCCTATTTCCTCCTGTAAATCACAATAGTTGGGCTAGATGATTTCTAAGGAAAGTATTCCATCTCTGATTTTTGTTTTGCCTAATATTGTATAGTTGTGTTTTATGCTTATCATTTATTTACAGTCATCAAGTTATGTTGCCTTGTGAAATGAGCTCTTTTTTGATTAAAAGAACTTTGTCCTGTCTCTACTATTGGCCGTATTTTAGGTGATTGTACATTCTTAATAATGTAATGCAGGAATTTATATGCATTAGAAAGATGTGGTTAAACAGTTGAAACTCTAGAACTGTCATTTAGAGCAGTCCTGACAAAATGCAGAATATCAGTGTATTACAATATGGCAGCAATTCAATATTTTAGGTGATTGTACATTCTTAATAATGTAATGCAGGAATTTATATGCATTAGAAAGATGTGGTTAAACAGTTGAAACTCTAGAACTGTCATTTAGAGCAGTCCTGACAAAATGCAGAATATCAGTGTATTACAATATGGCAGCAATTCAATATTTTAGGTGATTGTACATTCTTAATAATGTAATGCAGGAATTTATATGCATTAGAAAGATGTGGTTAAACAGTTGAAACTCTAGAACTGTCATTTAGAGCAGTCCTGACAAAATGCAGAATATCAGTGTATTACAATATGGCAGCAATTCAATATTTTAGGTGATTGTACATTCTTAATAATGTAATGCAGGAATTTATATGCATTAGAAAGATGTGGTTAAACAGTTGAAACTCTAGAACTGTCATTTAGAGCAGTCCTGACAAAATGCAGAATATCAGTGTATTACAATATGGCAGCAATTCAATATTTTAGGTGATTGTACATTCTTAATAATGTAATGCAGGAATTTATATGCATTAGAAAGATGTGGTTAAACAGTTGAAACTCTAGAACTGTCATTTAGAGCAGTCCTGACAAAATGCAGAATATCAGTGTATTACAATATGGCAGCAATTCAATATTTTAGGTGATTGTACATTCTTAATAATGTAATGCAGGAATTTATATGCATTAGAAAGATGTGGTTAAACAGTTGAAACTCTAGAACTGTCATTTAGAGCAGTCCTGACAAAATGCAGAATATCAGTGTATTACAATATGGCAGCAATTCAAATAAATAAATACATGGTGGATTGTGTGTATATGAGTGTGTTATAAGGGCATAGAATAACTCCAGAATGATATAATAGAAAAGAGATTGCCTGTGGGAAGTATCAATATGATTAAATGCTATCATTTTATCACAGTTAAACATGTACCACATCCATGCATTAGCTATTTAAATAATTAGTACATTTAATATGAATGGGATGTGTTTAAGATATATATAAGGCTTCCCTGGTGGATCAGATGATAAAAAACCTGCCTATAATGTAGGAGGTCTGGGTTTGATCCCTGGGTCAGAAAGATCACCTGGAAAAGGGAATGGAAACCCACTCCAATATTCTTTTCTAGAGAATCCCACGGGCAGAGCAGCCTGATGGGCTACAGTCCATGGGGTCTCAAAGAGTCAGACATGACTGAGCAACTAAGCACATCACTACTTATTGTATTGTGTCTTAATTTTCTATCACTGATGGAACAAAATACCACAAACTTAGAAGGATAAACAATGGTAATTTATTATGTCTTTATATTTCTCTAAGATGGAAGTTCAACATGGGTCTTATTAGACTAAAAGTAGTTCTTTCTGTAGACTGTAAAGGATCTTTATGTTTTTCAGTTCTAGAAGCAGCCCTGATTCCTTGATTCAGGTCCCCTTCCTCCATCTTAAGAGCCAGAAGTGACTTATTTAGTGTTTCTCACATTGCATCAATCTGACTTACTCTTCTGCCTCCCTTTTTGACTTTCAAGAACTACTGACATAAGGATAATCTCTCTATCACCACCATAATCACATCTATTAAGTCCCTCCTGCCACATAAAATAACATATTCACAGATTCTGAAGATTAGGAGATAGTCATCTTTGGAGGAGTGTTGTTCTATCTACCATAAGCCATAAGCAGAATATCTGAGGAGACTATAATTCCTAAATCAGAATTGCTCTGAAAGAGAAAAAGTCTTAGAAACAGCCTCTTGTATGGCCTGTGCTGATTGATCAGCTGAAGTTTATGACCACTGTTTTCATGCTAACATCACAGTTCTGGTCATTAGGTTTGCCTATGTTTTTTTCCAATCTAGCTTTTCACAGTTCTCCACCCTGAACACATACTGTCAGTGGAATAGGTCTGAATATTACCTACTTCAATAGCATTTTCTTCTTATGCAGAGCACGGGGTTAGTATAATTATGATAAACATTAGGAAAGATTGGAGTTTGTATATGGAGAGGATGACTGCCTCAAAAGTCTTTTTTTCTAGGTTTTGGATTCAAAATGTTTCAAGGAGATCTGTGTTACTGAACCTTATCATTAAGACCTCCATTAAAATAAAATTAAAAATTCCAGGGGAAGACTAGTACAGTTAACCTATTGTTAAATAGTACATAATGTTTTGTCCATTGTTTGAGGAAACTGATTTTAGAATCCCAATTGTTCTGTGATTTAGTAATGTAAATACTTAGTTTTAGGTTAGCTTAGAAAAGGAGAACTAAAAATTTCAGAATTTTAGTGTATTTGCCTCTCTCCGCCCTCGTGGGTATATTTATAGGATGTGGAGGCAGTAAGCTATATTCTAAGAACATGGTCTCTGGACTTGAAACCTGATTCCCACCCACACTGTTGTGTAACCTTTGAAAATACACTTAACCTTATAAAGCTTTAGTTACTGCATTTCCATAATGGGAAGCAACATTTACCTCACACGGTGCTTCTTGATATTAGTCTTGTAGAAAATAGTCATTTTTATTAATATGATCCTCAGTATTCAAAGTGTTCATTCCTCTTTGTTCTATAGGACTATAAAAACTACTAAAAGAGGACTATAGTTTTTCTATAAAAACTAGAAGTTCAGGAAAGAAAAATGCTCTGATTCATTTTGCTTTTCCTATTCTCTTTCTAGTTTATTTTTGTAAACCTTGCTACAATAGGTTTTTGAGACTTCAAGGAATAATTTTGAAGTGATGCCTCCAAAATTCAGTGTTTGTCATTTTAACCACCAAGTCTATTTTTCACACTTGTGAAAGAAAGGGAAGCATTTGTATGCTTTTGTAAAATAGCTTCCCCCTCTATATCTGTGAGCACCTGAAATTCATCATCAATATAAAACATTTCTCCATCCAATACAATTTCAAACTTACAACCAGCGAAGTATTTTGCAGGCCGACAGGTTTCATTTCTCTCGGATATGAAAGGCAATTCTTTCTGAAAATTGCTCCATTGAATTTTACATTAAATTCCTTTCACAGTGTATCTTCTTAATTTTTAGGTATCATAATGGTATTGTGGTTGTTTTAAAGAACTCTTATTTTAAAGACACATACTCAAGTAATTTACAGATGAAATTATATGATGTTTGGGGTTTGCAGCCCATATTCTGGGATGGGGAAAGAGGCTTGGGAGGAGACCAGAGAAACAATATAGGCCATGATATAGGAAACAACATTGCCTCCAAAAATATGACTCAGGGAATTGACCATTGTAAGACAAAAGGTATGAACTTGGGGCAGTAAATTAGTGAAGAAGTAACAAGGCTTGTTTATGCAGCTTTCTCAGCCCTATCTCTGGGACAGTGATGCCTTCTGTCCTCCTGGTGCAGAGAGGATACCTTTTGCATGGGAGATTTATGTCCTGCTTTCAGGGAGACCAAGAAGGGCCAGAGTATCTTTATGCATCATTTGTTTCTCAAGTAACTTTAATTCAGAATAATCAATAAATCAGAGTGGCATGCTTTGGGGTGGTATAGTCTATTCTCCTTCACATGTATTTTTTAATTCTTTCCT
Organism: Cephalophus harveyi; assembly: GCA_006410635.1. Lineage (NCBI taxonomy): Eukaryota > Metazoa > Chordata > Mammalia > Artiodactyla > Bovidae > Cephalophus > Cephalophus harveyi. The sequence continues at coordinate 186,900 of SJYT01048254.1, read as the reverse complement.
TTTTAATACATTTTTGAATTTTTATATTATTTTAATTGTTTTTTTCTGTCTACCCTCCTTTGTGGATTCCTGTCCTGTATCCCTCCCACTCATTTTATTGGCAGGTGTTACCGCATATCCTTCCTTCTACTGCCCCGTGCTTGCCATGCTCATTAACTACACTGCTACTTGCTGTTCCCTCAGTCTCATCTTTCTTCAGATCCTCTTCTTCCCACACCTCACTTCAGACCGGTGTTACTGTTGTGCTCTGGCTCTCACCTCTATCTGGGTACATATCATACTTCACTGCAATTACCTAAACATGTGTTCAAGCTGCAATCTTTTTACTGAATCATTGTAGTTTCTTGTTCCTACGGTTACTGTTAATACTGATCACAGAATGGGATCAGGTACTGAAGAAATATTTGCTGAATGAAATACATACCAAACATAAACAAAACGCACAGAAGTTACCTTTGCTTCAAATTACTCTATTTGTTTTCTGTGTGGCAAGTGATATCTACAGAGAATCCCATCAATGACCTTTGAGCCTCCTTCAATGACTATATCCTCAATAAGTCAAGCATGTAGTTGTTTCTCTGTTACTTCATATCTTACTAAAGTCACTGAAAATAAGTGTGAGTAATTGGATGAAGGGGGGAATGGAAACCAGAGTGAAAAGATAGTCATTAAATTGGCAAATTTAAACTCTTTTCTTTGGTAATTACTTTTGATTGGTGTTACAGCTTCACCTGAAAGCTAGCTTTTTGAATGCAGATGACTATAGTCAGACTATATGAAGACAGAAAAGCAAGCTGTTGCAATACTAGGCACACCCAGTTTTCCATCAGCACATACAACACACTGATCTCTGGTATTTTTTTTTTTTTTAATCAGTAGCTGAGATTATTTTCAACAACAGCAAAAAAATTAAGCTCTTTTTTGAGGAGGCTCATCTACTTTCAGAGTATTTGAAAAACTTAGAAAAAATCTCATATGCCATTCTTAAAGGTAGCGAAGTGTGTGTCGCCCCCCTCGCCCCTTTCATGGATCACTGCCTTCTTGGGGTGATGGGCCTTGCATAACTCAGTGAAGCTGTGAGCCATATCGAGCAGGGTCATCCAAGACAGGTCAAAGTGAAGAGTTCTAACAAATGTGGTCCACTAGAGGAGGAAATGGCAACCCACGACAGTATTCTTGCCTCAGGAACCCCATGAACAATATGAAAAGACAAAAAGATACAACACCGGAGATGAGCACCTCAGGTTAGAAAGTGTCCACTCTGCTACTGGGGAAGAGCAGAGGACAATTACTATAATAGCTCCAAAAAGAATGAAGAGGCCAAAGTGGAATGACACTCAGTTGTGGATGTGCCTGGTGGTGAAAAAGCTGGCTTGAAATTCAACATTCAAAAAACTAAGATTATGATATCTGATCTCATCTCATGGCAAGTCTGAAGGGGAAAAAGTGGAGGGAGTAACAGATTTTATTTTCTTGGGTTCCAAAATCACTGTGGATGGTGACTGCAGCCATGAAAGTAAAAGATGCTTCCTCTTTGGAAGGAAAGCTATGACAAACCCAGACAGCATATTAAAAAGTACAGACATCACTTTGCTGACAAGGGTGCATATAGTCAAAGCTGTGATTTTTCCAGTAGTCATTTATGGATGTGAAAGTTGGACCATAAACAAGGCTGACCACAGAAGAATTGATACTTTTGAATTGTGATATTGTAGAAGACTCTTGCGGAGAAGGCAATGGCATCCCACTCCAGTACTCTTGCCTGGAAACTCCCATGGACGGAGGAGCCTGGTAGGCTGCAGTCCATGGGGTCGCTGAGTCAGACACGACTGAGCGACTTCACTTTCACTTTTCACTTTCATGCATTGGAGAAGGAAATGGCAACCCACTCCAGTGTTCTTGCCTGGAGAATCCCAGGGATAGGGGAGCCCAGTGGGCTGCCATCTGTGGGGTCGCACAGAGTCGGACACGACTGAAGCGACTTAGCAGCAGCAGCAGCAGCAGAAGACTCTTGAGAGTCTTTTGGATTGCAAGGAGGTCAAACTAGTCAATCCTAAAGGAAATCAACCCTAAATATTAATCGGAAGGACTGTTGCTGAACCTTAAGCTCCAATACTTTGGCCACCTTATGTGAAGAATTGTCTCACTGGAAAAGACCCTGATTCTGGGAAAGATTGAGGGCAAAAAAGATGGGGCTGGTAGTGTATGAGATGGTTAGATAGCCTCACTAACTCAATAGACATGAATTTGAACAAACTCTGGGATGTAGTGGAGTTTAGGGAAGGCTGGTATGCTACAGTCCATGGGATCACAAAGAGCTGGGCATGAATAACATTGAACAACAATGATAGGTTCCCACCTCCCACATGGAATCATTATTATAGTAGGGCAGAGACATGGAGAGATATCACTTGCTATCATTCTAAAGCCTGTAAAAGGAAAATGAATATCATTAAAAACCCCACGAACAAAAATATGAGATCTATTTTATTGTTTGTAAGAAGGGGAAAAATGTCATATCTCTAGAGGAAACAATTAAATTCAGAAGATGAAAATTTAAAGCAAACAAAAAGAAGGCATGAAATTTTCCTGGATGGCCATAAACTATTAAATTTGTTTACAGCACTGTATAGAAAATGAGGAAAATTTGATTTGAAAGTTGGCATAACTGGAGAAACCAGTTATTGTTATTTGTTATTAAAGTGTGTTTTTACTTCAGGAACAAAGTTGTATTGCCGACTACATACTGCTATATTTTATTTGTGTCCTCTTTTACTTATAAGTGATATTATTAATGTGTCTGCGTGTAAAATGTGAAATAAATATGTTAAAACCATCTGCTAGCAGCACATTTTGGTCTTTCATTCTTAATTAATAGGAATAGATTTGCACTCATTCATGTTTTTATCTTTTTACAATTTCCTATAAAAGTCAGATAGTATCTCTTGCCTTTTCTTGAACTTTTCAAATGCTATTCATAAAAATTAAATTAGGCCTTCCAGATCATTGTTTAAAATTGCAAACTGCCAGTCCCACTTCAGTTCCCCTTTAGCCTATTTTAATTTGTTTCCATTGCCTTCAGCATCTCACATATAATATTTGTTGTATTAATTACTTATTGCCTATCTTCCCCTATGTAAGAGTGTGGATTATCATTTGTTATGTGATATATGTCAACCACCTAAGAAGGCACCTGTCACATATTAGGCACTCCATTTATTTTGTGTGATGAATTAATGAATGAATGAATTTATAATAGTAATAATCATAAAGCTAAAAATTCTAAGCAATTTGTCACAGCTGCGCACCAAGCACTGTTCTAATTGCTGAAAGTGTTAGTTCCTCAGTTGTATCCAACCTTGTGACTCCATAGACTATAGCCAGCTAGGCTCCTCTGTCCATGGAATTCTCCATGTAAGAATACTAGAGTGGGTTGCCAGTCCTTTCTCCAGGGCACCTTCCCAACCCAGGGATCAAACCCTGGTCTCCTGCTTTGCAGACAGATTCTTTACCATCTGAACCACCAGGGAAGCCCTATATGTATAAATTTAATTTTCAGATTATCCTATGAGCTCCATGCTATTATAATCTCCCTTATCCAAATGAGGAAATGAAGGCACATAGAAGTTAAACAGCTCTATAGTTACTGCCTAATAACTTATGTGGCTAATAATTCTATGGCTCAAATGTGACAGAATCCCAATACTATGATAGGCAGTTCTGTGTCCTGGGCATGATTTTACCTGTTACACTAAGCTGCCTTTAGTTTACAGACCTAGCCAACTAGGAAAAAAAAAAAAAGTACATATTTTTGTAAATAAATAGTTTTCAACCCTTAAGATCTCTACACACCTGAAAGTTCATGACCAAAACACCTGGAGAATAATGGCCTGCTGAGACTTCAGAGCTAAGAGGGAGTTGAGGGCAGTTTTCTGCGGGCTACTGCATCCCCTTTATCACTGTTCCTCTAACATCACTCTTGACAACCAGTGGTTTGATTTGGCTTTTGAAAGTCACCAATTTCTCAAGATGTCAGTATTCTTATTTTAAAATGTTTGGGACTACATGCTATCAAATGTCTTACAGGCGTCCAAATTCTATGGTTTTAAAAATGTATTTCTGTGCTCTGATGTGCAAGTAAGTTATTGACAGAAAGAGGGGGGAAAAGCCTTTTCCTGTACCTAGTGCTGGCCAAGTCTTTTCTATATTTGAACTTCAGTAGAAATCACACAGAATTCCTAAATGAGATGCAAATTAAATGAAAGTTGAAAGAGAGACTGAAGATAAAAAAAAATGGCTTTCCCAAAATGCAAAATGGCCCTCAGGTTCTACTAACAAGCACCCTTAATTTTTCTATATTTTGGGCATGCCTAACACTGGATGGTTCACACATTTTCACTTCAGAGTATGAGCTGCTCTTTCTTTTCCTGTGTATGTGTGTTTTTTGGCCAGATCGTTGTTTCCTCTTCTTTCTCAATGTGGATGAACTATAGAAATTTGACCAAAATCTTGTTTCTATGTTTATTTGGTGAGATTATTCCCTTCCCAGTTGTCTTAATATTAATTATTTCAAGGTTTTATCAATCCTCACTTAACTACACTATCAGCTTAAAATGAACAAACAAGCAAAAAACCCCGAAAACCATCTCTGTGATAGGGGAACCCTAATATGAAATGAAAAGTAAAATGGTACCTGGTGGTTAGTGGTAAAGAATCCGCCTGCCAATGCAGGAGTCACAGGTTTAATCCCTAATCCAGGAAGATCCCCTAAAGAAGGAAATGGCTACCCACGCCAGTATTCTTGCCTTTGAAATCCTATGAACACAGGGGCCTGGGCTCGGGGGGATATAGTCCATGGGGTTGCAAAGAATCAGACGCACCTTAGTGACTGAGTAACAACTGCTTCTTTAGAAATCGTTTCCACAAAAGTTTAAAACATAGAATTTACTGTGTGACACAGCAATTCCGATTCTAGGTATATGTATTCAAAAAATTTGTTTCCTCTTCTTTCTCAATGTGGATGAACTATAGAAATTTGACCAAAATCTTGTTTCTATGTTTATTTGGTGAGATTATTCCCTTCCCAGTTGTCTTAATATTAATTATTTCAAGGTTTTATCAATCCTCACTTAACTACACTATCAGCTTAAAATGAACAAACAAGCAAAAAACCCCGAAAACCATCTCTGTGATAGGGGAACCCTAATATGAAATGAAAAGTAAAATGGTACCTGGTGGTTAGTGGTAAAGAATCCGCCTGCCAATGCAGGAGTCACAGGTTTAATCCCTAATCCAGGAAGATCCCCTAAAGAAGGAAATGGCTACCCACGCCAGTATTCTTGCCTTTGAAATCCTATGAACACAGGGGCCTGGGCTCGGGGGGATATAGTCCATGGGGTTGCAAAGAATCAGACGCACCTTAGTGACTGAGTAACAACTGCTTCTTTAGAAATCGTTTCCACAAAAGTTTAAAACATAGAATTTACTGTGTGACACAGCAATTCCGATTCTAGGTATATGTATTCAAAAAAGTTGCAACATATGCCCACACAAAAGCTTGTAGATGAAGGTTCATAGCAGAATTTTTTATAATAGTCAAAAGGTGGAAATTATTCCCAGTCCATCAACTAATTAGTGAATATAAAATACATGGTATGTTTTACAATGAAATATCTCCAATTTTCTTGAAGCGATCTCTAGTCTATGTACATACATGTGTATACATAAATGCATATATATGATACCTTCATACAAATGACATCTTCATACAATGCTATCATACAATGACAACTTCATACAAATGCATACAAATTTATTCATACAAATGTTTGCAGGTGAATCTTAACCTGGGAATATATTTCTTATAAGAAACAAAGATCACAGATCATAATCAAAATGCTATTATAAGTGTATATAGCTCTAAGGATCTAGTAAGGTAGAATCAATAACTAATTATAACAATGAAGGTCAAAAAATATAAGTGAAAGTCACCAAGAAAATTTAGAAATTTTGTTAAAAATAGGGAAAATAGAATATTTGCTTACTGTCTCTTATACACATCTATAGGGAAAATAGAATATTTGCACAATGAAACATTCTTATAACCAAAGTATAGAAAACTGCAGAAAATATTTTTATTAAAAAGCAATTCAAACAAAAATCAATCCATTTAAAATATATGAAGACAAACTATTTAGAATGTTTATTCTTCATATTGTTTACAGAATTAATGTAATTCTAATAAAATTTCAGTATGATTTTTTTTTTGCTTTGAAATTTAGAAAACTGCATTAAAATCAGAAGGAAAAATAATCAGATATGTATCCTTTTTAATTTGGAAAGGTAAGGAGAATATCATATATTTAGGTATACAAAGCTGTGGTTACAAGGACGAGGTGAAACTAGGTATCAGTTCAGTTCACTTTCTCAGTCGTGTCTGACTCTTTGCGATCCCATGGACTGTAGCACACCAGGCTTCCCTGTTCATCACCAACTCCTGGAGCTTGCTCAAACTCACATCCATCGAGTCAGCGATGCCATCCAACCATCTCATCCTCGGTCGTCCCCTTTTCCTCCTACCTCCTAGTCTTTCCCAGCATCAGGGTCTTTTCCAATGAGTCAGTTCTTCACATCAGGTGGCCAAAGTATTGGAGTTTCAGCTTCAATATCAGTCCTTCCAATGACTATTCAGGACTGATTTCCTTTAGGATTGACTGGTTTGATCTTGCAGTCCAAGGGACTCTCAAGAGTCTTCTCCAATACCACAGTTCAAAGGCATCAATCCTTCTGTACTCAGCTTTTTTTATAGTTCAGCTCTCACATCCACAAAAGACCACTGGAAAAACTATAGCTTTAACTAGATGGACCTTTGTTGGCATAGTAATGTCTCTGATTTTTAATATGCTGTCTAGGTTGGTCACAGCTTTTCTTGCAAGAAGCAGGTATCTTTTAACTTCATGGCTGCAGTCACCATCTGCAGTGATTTTGAAGCCCCCCAAAATAAAGTCTGTCACTGTTCCCATTGTTTCTCCATCTATTTTCCATGAAGTGATGGGACCGGATGCCATGATCTTAGTTTTCTGAATGTTGAGTTTTAAGCCAACTTTTTCACTCTCCTCTTTCACTTTCATCAAGAAGCTCTTTAGTTCTTTGCTTTCTACCATAAGAGTGATGTCATCTGCATATCTGAGGTTATTGATATTTCTCCGAGCAATTTTGATTCCAGCTACTAGGTATAACACTAGTTATAAGACTCAATTATGGTGGAAAATGTGTCAGATGTTTAAAAACATGTGTTTGATATGCTTTTTACTCTCTTTGCTCTTTTTGAAGCTGACCACATTTTTCTTGTTGAATATTATTCACCATAAATCCAAGAGAAAATTTTATGGCAGTTATTTATGGTTTTAGCTGGTCCTGGGGTCATTATCTGACTGATGATGGGCAGGGCTGCAGACTAGTATGTTGGCCACAGGGACCTAGGGTCCCAGGCTTAGTGCCTGTGCACTGATATGAAGGACCATATCCTGGGCCCTCTGGAGTACAGGGTGGTATCCTGGGGAGGCTGTGGGCTCAGGGGATCTTAAGGCAGCCCCACCCAGTTAGTTACTTGTCCTGATGCATCCCAGTACTGGTGTAAACATGCTGGTGGTCAGGGCGAGGTCCCATTGCTAACAGACTTGAGGAAAGATTCAAAACTGGCACTTACCAGTACCATTGTCCACGTGAAAGAATGAGCTCCCCAGAATGATTGCCACCAGTGTCTATATCTCCACCGTAAGCTTCAGTTTCCTTCTGCCTCTTCTCAAGGCTCTTCAAGGTGAGCTGATGGGTCTGACTTAAAATTACTGCTTCTGCCTTGAGTCCTGGAATGTGAGAGATTTTGTGTGTGTCCTTTTGAGGGGAGTTTTTCTTTCCCGCAGTCCTCTGACATTAAGCCCCTACTGGCCTTCAGAACTAAAAATGTTCTGGGAGTTGGTACAATACTCCCAGACTGCAGAGCCTAATATGGGGCTCAGACCTCTCACTCCTTGGAGAGAACCTCTGCAGTTGTAAATTATCCTACCCCTGCACTGCCTAAAATATGTGGGTGGAACACTCTGAAGTTACATGTTTATCCCAAGAGCAGAGGCAATGTCGTTTAAACAGACCATTTACTTCATTTTGAAGATAGAGGTGACAGTTTCAAAGGCAATTATTTGTCAGAATTTAATCACTAAAATCTACACACATTATTTCAAGACTTAGTATGCTTTCTTTGAGAAACATATTATGATATAGAAAAACAAACTTCCAATTTGTTTGTCAAATGCTTTTGTCAAAAGTCAAAATGCTGCTGGCCTTGCTATTTGCCTATTAGTTACTTACATTTTTGATTTAAAATTTTGATTTAAATTTGATTTAAAATTTTGATTATATTTTTTATTTAAAAATATGTGTATACTTATATAGTACCTACCTTTGAAACCTTGTAGTGATACTGGTTGCATAAAATGAGATGCTGTATGTATGAATACATAGTGGTTATTATATGTAGTAAAAGCCATGTTCCTTAGTTAGGCATAAAATCAACACTATTTTATATGCTGAGGTTATTTTGAACCAATATAAAATGACTCTTATTTTCATTTACATGATCAATAAAGTTTGAAACTGATTCATTTGTAATAACACAGGACTTTAAAAATAAAAAATGTTTTTGCAACAAAATATGCAACATAGGTAAACATTAGATGTTTTTATAATTAATATAATTTGAAATTTTTAATAAGCTCTATTACACATGAACTTGATAACAGTACACAATTGCTCTCTTATTATTTTTATAATAGTGCTTTGAGTATTCCACTGAAACATGGCCAGTGAATGCACAATATTCTTAGTTACCATTATGAGGGGCTCTGTATATTACAACCTTTTCACTGTGTCTGCTGTTAGCTAGAAAAATGCTGGGAGCAACAGCAGCTACTATCAACAGGGAGCCATATTAATTATTTGAAATGTGCCTCATAAGAGGAATCAGCAGACTTTATTACAAGTCGAATATTACTTGAAATGGGAAGGTTACTCTAACTGTTATCATAATCTATGTATCGTTAACTTTCCTTGTTTAGGAAAAGAGATTAACAGCCCTATAAAGTGCTTTAGTAAATGTATAAAATACAACTGCATATCCCTTGTAGAAAGAAAATGATGGGTTCTCTACTTGTACCCAATTTTTTTTTTCCATATAAAGTGGCTTTAGTAATTGAACTCTGTAATTATACTTTCTTGCCTTAAAATTCTAATTGCTTACTGGATTATCAGTATACAAG
>SJYT01048254.1:149322-175769 GCA_006410635.1 Cephalophus harveyi | reverse complement strand
ATTATTTACAAATTTTAATGTTGTATAATGTTTAATCAGATGTAATAATGGACACAAGTTTTAGTTTCATAAATACCAAATATCCTAAGGATAATTTTTTTTATTTAAAGTAATACAGTATATTTTCTTATACTTTTAATAATATGCAATAAAAATCACTAGATCTGTCTTTTATGAGCACGTTCTCCATACAGTTTCCTCTGCTAAGAGTCTCATTTTTTTCTTTTCTACCCATTAAGTTTCTACCAGTGTTTCAATGCCCTGCTTTATCCTCACTTCCTCTGTTAAGCCTTTGCTGACTATGTATTAGGCAGAAGCTAAGTTCATGCCTCTGTCCTCTGTGCCTATCTCAGTTATTGTACCTAAAGCATTGCATTTTATTTTTTCAGGCTGAATGTTTCCCTTTCTTTTTTATCAGGTGCTTGAGGGCAACAGTGTCATAATTATTATTTCTCTTCCAACCACTGGTCTGTGCTTGGCACATAATGGGAAGTCATACAATGATTTCTGAATGTGACAACCTATATTGTGAAGGATGCATCCTCATTTAATTCAAGAAGTAGGCTGAGCAGGGATAATAAGAAATTTCACAAAGGGGACACAGAATGTGCCAAAATATGGGTTTGTAAAGGTTGTGATATTTTTAAGGAAATATGCTAGGTGCACAGTAAAATGAAAGCAGTTTTAGAGGAAGAAACTGGAAAGATGTAATGAGGCAGACTGTAAAGGATTCTGTGTCATATGCCAAGGAGTTTGTCTTTTATCCTGGAAGAAGAAAGTCATCAAATATTTTTAGATAAGTTAGTGGGGTGTTACATTATAACATTACCAGTTCTTGATATCAGAAAAATATCACTGTCGATACAGATGATGCAAGATTGACAGAGAGAGGCTGATTCAATAATCTAGGTAAAGATGAATAGGAAATTAACAGTGTATTGGTGGCAGTGGTAGGGTCTGAGAAGTATTTTGAAGAGACATAGCATTGATTGAACAGATACAAGGGAAAGAGCAGAAATACCTCTAAGATTACTATACTGATTAATTACCTGAATGTTTATAATGTAATTTCTCCTCATGAGGGAAATATGAGTTATGAATGGGTGCCTTGTTTTAACCTTGCTAATTCTTAGTAGAATGTCATTTCCACCAGAGGTGGAGGCCTACTTATGCAAGTTAGTGACTTTAATTCAGTTCTTCATACATAGTCCCCGTATAATTTGGGAAGAGTACTGTACAGTCATGAGTAGAGTAGTATAATAATCCACTCCAGAATTTAATGGCTTAAATCAAGAAACACTTTTTATAGTTCTCAGAGTTGGTTGCACTGAATGTGTACTGACTTGACTGAGACTGGATATTTAGTACTTAGCAGACTGGTCGGTTTTTCAGGGGAGGAAACTCATTAACAGGTTTGGTGGACATCTTGATGTCATCTTGGGGCTTCCCTTGTGGCTCAGATGGTAAAGCATCTACTGCAATGGGGAGACCCAGGTTTGATCCCTGAGTTAGAAAGATACTCTGGAGAAGGAAATGGCAACCCACTCCAGCACTCTTGCATGGAAAATCCCATGGACGGAGGAGCCTGGTAGATTGCAGTCCATGGGGTCACAAAGAGTCGGACACAACTGAGAAACTTCACTTTCTTTCTTTGATATCATCTGGGTGATAGCCATATGACTCTCGTCTTCTAGCAGGCTAGCACCAGCTCATTCCCATTGTGACAGAATTCCCAGCAGTAAGTAGTAAGTAGTAGTAGTAGTAGTAAGCAGTAAGTAGTCCCAAAGTTCAGGTATTGTTCAAGACTGCTTGTGCCATGTATGTTATATCCTATTGGCCCAAGTCAGTCACATAATCATCCCCAGACTTAAGAAAGGAGGACTTAAGAAGGACTATGGACAGAAGAAGGAGAGGAATTCGGGCCATGTCAACCTATAGTATTCTTGCCTGGAGAATGCCATGGACAGAGGAGTCTGGCAGGCTATGATCCATAGGGTTGCACGGTTGTACATGACTGAAGTGACTGACCGCACACACATACAAGCAACCTGCCAGAGCTAGGCAGAGAGAATAAAATAAGTTTAGAATAAAATTTGGCAAAAATTGAGTGATAAAGGGATTAAGAAACAATAATTTTAAATTTGGGAGTTCTAGACCTTTTTTGTCTTTAATTCTTCAACTGCTACACAGAAGACAGAAATAAGGACTCAACAATGTCTTTGGGAGGATTAGGGATAATATAGACTAGAGTCTGACATTTGATAAGCCCTAGATAAATTGTGGCTATTAGTATGTACTTTTGGGTTTGCTGTTGTGGCATATGGGAAGAAATTTGGCCTTGAGGCCAGGCAGACCTGCATGACCTTAAGCAGCTTCTGTCTGTCATCTGTAGCACAAGGATAGTAATGCAACCTTGGCAAGTTTATAAGGATGATTAAGTGAAATAGTGTCAATTGTTGGCAAATAACTTGACATAAACTACACCGTGAAGAGTTAGTTGGCATTATTAAGAGCTTCACTTTAAAGTGGCATCATCTTAGTAAAAGTAGTGATGACACTGATGTGGTAAAGAATGAATTACTAGAATCCCACAGTGTCCCTGCTTTATGAAAAAGTGAAAGTGTTGGTCCCGCAGTCATGTCTGACTTTTTGTGACCCCATGGGCTGCAACCCACCTGGCTTCTCTATTCTTGGAATTCTCCAGGCAAGAATACTGGAATGGGTAGCCATTTTCTTCTCCAGAGGATCTTCCCAACCCAGGGGTCAAACTCGGGTCTCCTGCATTGGCGGTAGTTTTATTTTTTACCATCTGAGCTACCTCAAATTGTGCTCTCGACCTTAGAAGGATTGTCCTGATAACTTGTAGTTCTCAAATCTTTTTTGTATATGCTCAAGGCCCTCTTAAATTACGCTGATTAATACAATTGCAGTTATAGTTATTAGCTCATGTGTTATAGTTCTGAACCTTTTTTAAATGAACATTTAATTAGATAAAGAGGTTTGTATAAATCACCAAAATTATAGTACAAAAGATCTTGTTTTTTTTATTAAAACTATCTAATATTTAATTTAAAAACAAATATTGGAAATAGTGTAGAGTAGGCAATATCGTTACTTTGGAACCAAAAATATTTCAACTATCACTCATTTATCATCATTTACTATTTTTAATTGTACTGTATATTTTTTGAAAAACCATACTAGCTATTTTAGCTTTTCTTTTTCTACTTTTCTTCCATAACTTTATATATGTTGAAACTATGAGAGCTATGTCTTTATATTCCCCTCCCGCCCACTAATTTGCAGTTCACCATATTCTTTCTCTCTTCCTATACCAGTTTCCTTTAGTGTACATGGATGTTCATGTTTTAGGAATTCTTGCTATATACATATTAATTCCTTGAGTATTTTACCGACTTGACTATATTTTCATAGAATATCATACTTAAGTTTTTGACATCAAAAAAGCAATACAAAATTATATTTAGAATGTAGGAAAGAAAGCTGTGACAAAGCTAGACAGCACGTTAAAAAGCAGAGACATCACTTTGCCCACAAAATTCCATATAGTCAAGGCTATGATTTTTCCAGTAGTCACAGATAGATGGAAGAGTTAGACCATAAAGTAGGCTTAGTACCGAAGAATTGATCCTTTCAAACTGTGATACTGGAGAAGACCCTTGAGAGTCCCATGGACTGCAAGGAGATCACACCAGTCAATCCTAAAGAAATCAACCCTAAATACTCATTCAAAGGATTTTATCTGAAGCTGAAGCTCGAAAACTTTGACCACTTGAAGTGAAGAGCCAGCTCGTTGGAAAAGACCCTAATGCTTGAAATGAATCAAGGCAAAAGATGGGAGCAGCAGAAGATGAGATTAGTTAGCATCACTGGCTCAATGGATATGTATTTGAGCAAACTCCAGGAAGATAATGGAAGTCAGAGAAGCCTGGTGTGCTGCAGTTCATGGGGTCACAAAGAGCAGGACACAACTTAACAGATGAACAACAGTAATAACAATACATTTACCAATGTTATCACAGGGGATTTTTCAGTAGAAAGTATCATTTATCCAACATACAATTATATATCAGATTGCTTCTGATATTTTGCCATTTTACACTATTTTCACCCCCAAAATTTTGTATTACTTCCTACTTTTTTTTAAGTAATGATTTTGCTTTTATTATTTGAGATAGTGAACTAATTATTGGTAATTTTGGAATTACTTTTAAACATATTTTTAAAAATAATTATATAATTGTTTTCAAATATCTATATTACATTTCATTTATTTTTCATGCTCTTAAATTTTATATAGTGTATGAATCATTCCAGTTTTAATGTACATGTCACCATACTACCTCCTTTCAGTTTTCTTGATTTCTTTCACATTTGCTCTCATTTTTAGGGGCAAAAAGTGTATCTTTCAAAATGATACATTTTTGGTCATAATATATTTCTTCTTTGATAATGTGTATTCTGTGACTAACATGCTTATTGTAACCATATGGAAAATGTAGTAGCACGTTACCAAATAACCTTGAATAAAATGTTGAAATTTATCTTTCAAAGTAGCTGAAATATATAAATTCAGTAGCACTTACTCACGGAGAAGGCAATGGCACCCTACTCCAGTACTCTTGCTTGGAAAATCCCATGGACGGAGGAGCCTGGTAGGCTGCAGTCCATGGGGTCACTAGGTTGGACACGACTGAGCAACTTCACTTTCACTTTTCACTTTCATGCATTGGAGAAGGAAATGGCTACCCACTCCAATGTTCTTGCCTGGAGGATCCCAGGGACGGGGGAGCCTGGTGGGCTGCCCTCTATGGAGTTGCACGGAGTCGGACACGACTGAACTGACTTAGCAGTAGCAGCAGCAGCACTTACTCACTGATGAGTAAATTTGAGAGATGCTGTTCTTTAAATCTAATGTGATCATACATGACATTTGGTCACATAATTTATGCCTGTGATGATTATATATGCATTCTACAATTTACAGATTTTATTACTGAACAGGGGTGTAAATTCCAATGGTTTACTAGTGCATTAATGTCAAAATACATTACAAGGTAGTTAACCAGAGCTGCCACTATAAATAGAAAAATAGTCACAGCCCTCACTATAAACTACTTAATAAAAATAAGATCCTGAATCAGCATTCACCAATATAGTAATTTTATTCACCACACAGCTCATTAATCAGGACTTAAAAAGAAATAGTTTCATCTAAAGCCTTATTATTTTTAAGCCCTTCATTATTAAAATGTTTGTTACAATTTATACTTAATTTAATGGGGTAGATTATATATTTCTTATGCATATACATTCTCTATGCTTTTCAGACATATTTCCCAATTTTATGTATTACAATTGGAAATGAAAGTCTATTTTGGTAATTTTGTAGCAGATTTGTAAAAAAGGACAAGGGAATTCTTCAGTTCAGTTCAGTTCAGTTGCTCAGTCCTCTCCGACTCTTTGGACCCCATGAATCGTAGCATGCCAGGCCTCCCTGTCCATCACCAACTGCCGGAGTTCACCCAAACTCATATCCATCGAGTTCAGACGCTTTAACCTCTGTGCCACCAGTGTGAGATAAGTGCAATTGTGCAGTAGTTTGAGCATAGCAGAAGGAAATGGCAACCCACTCCAGAGTTCTTGCCTGGAGATTCCCAGGGATGGCAGAGCCCAATGGGCTGCCGTCTGTGGGGTCGCACAGAGTCGGACACGACTGAAGCAACTTAGCAGCAGCAGCAGCAGCAGGGCTCAATAGAAGTTGTAGTTCTGAAGGTCATGTGTCCTCACCAAAGATCCTTTCTCCCTAACCTTTATTTTGCTTCCTAACTACTCCCAAAATACTCTACCAGAATAAGATCTATCACAGACAGAGTCACTCAATCTCTCAGTGTTTAGGAGGGCGTTTATTTGGGGAGCTGCATCAGAATCCTAAGCAGAGGTGAATATTGAGATTCAGCTATTGAGGCGCCCTCTTCAGTTGAAACTGTTGTTTCATGGTTTGGTTTGGTTTGGTTTCATTGTGTTTTCTATAAAGTTGGCTGACAGCTTTAGCAGTTAATGATAGAACCCTTCCTATAAATTCTTCACAACAGCATTAGCAATTCAGTTCAGATAAGTTCCTGTCAATAACCAAGGAAAGACATTAACTTCTGAAAAATGTCTTCCTTGTATGTAACTAACGGTGATATTTTGAATATTATGCTGCAGAAAAATTTGACTGTTCCCAGATACATTCTGCCTTCCAATATGACAAGACACTAGTAATAAAGCTGGCAAAAACATTGTTATATTTTGTATAGTATTGTGTATAATCTTCTTTTAGGTAAGTTCTTATATTTGATCATAAGCCTAATGTCTGTCTCTTATACACATCTGTAATCAAGATTATTGGGAGAAATATCAGTTCCTCTTCACTTTCTGCCATAAGGGTGGTGTCATCTGCATATCTGAGGTTACTGATATTTCTCCCAATAATCTTGATTACAGCTTGTGTTTCTTCCAGTCCAGCATTTCTCATGATGTACTCTGCATAGAAGTTAAATAAGCAGGGTGACAATATACAGCCTTGATGTACTCCTTTTCTTATTTGGAACCAGTCTGTTGTTCCATGTCCAGTTATAACTGTTGCTTCCTGACCTGCATAGAGGATTCTCAAGAGGCAGATCAGGTGGTCTGGTATTCCCATCTCTTTCAGAATTTCCCACAGTTTATTGTGATCCACACAGTCAAAGGCTTTGGCCTAGTCAAGAAAGCAGAAATAGATATTTTTCTGGAACTCTCTTGCTTTTTCCATGATCCAGCGGATGTTGGCAATTTGATCTCTGGTTCCTCTGCCTTTTCTAAAACCAACTTGAACATCTAGAAGTTCACGGTTCACGTATTGCTAAAGCCTGGCTTGGAGAATTTTGAACATTACTTTACTAGCGTGTGAAAGTGAAAGTGAAGTCGCTCAGTAGTGTCTGACTCTTTGCGACCGGTGGACTGTAGCCCACCAAGCTCCTCCATCCATGGGGTTCTCCAGGCAAGAATACTGGAGTGGGTTGCCATTTCCTTCTCCAGGGGATCTTCCCAACCCAGGGATCAAACCCAGGACTCCCACATTGCAGGCAGACGCTTTAACCTCTGTGCCACCAGTGTGAGATAAGTGCAATTGTGCAGTAGTTTGAGCATAGCAGAAGGAAATGGCAACCCACTCCAGAGTTCTTGCCTGGAGATTCCCAGGGATGGCAGAGCCCAATGGGCTGCCGTCTGTGGGGTCGCACAGAGTCGGACACGACTGAAGCAACTTAGCAGCAGCAGCAGCAGCAGGGCTCAATAGAAGTTGTAGTTCTGAAGGTCATGTGTCCTCACCAAAGATCCTTTCTCCCTAACCTTTATTTTGCTTCCTAACTACTCCCAAAATACTCTACCAGAATAAGATCTATCACAGACAGAGTCACTCAATCTCTCAGTGTTTAGGAGGGCGTTTATTTGGGGAGCTGCATCAGAATCCTAAGCAGAGGTGAATATTGAGATTCAGCTATTGAGGCGCCCTCTTCAGTTGAAACTGTTGTTTCATGGTTTGGTTTGGTTTGGTTTCATTGTGTTTTCTATAAAGTTGGCTGACAGCTTTAGCAGTTAATGATAGAACCCTTCCTATAAATTCTTCACAACAGCATTAGCAATTCAGTTCAGATAAGTTCCTGTCAATAACCAAGGAAAGACATTAACTTCTGAAAAATGTCTTCCTTGTATGTAACTAACGGTGATATTTTGAATATTATGCTGCAGAAAAATTTGACTGTTCCCAGATACATTCTGCCTTCCAATATGACAAGACACTAGTAATAAAGCTGGCAAAAACATTGTTATATTTTGTATAGTATTGTGTATAATCTTCTTTTAGGTAAGTTCTTATATTTGATCATAAGCCTAATGTCTGTCTCTTATACACATCTGTAATCAAGATTATTGGGAGAAATATCAGTTCCTCTTCACTTTCTGCCATAAGGGTGGTGTCATCTGCATATCTGAGGTTACTGATATTTCTCCCAATAATCTTGATTACAGCTTGTGTTTCTTCCAGTCCAGCATTTCTCATGATGTACTCTGCATAGAAGTTAAATAAGCAGGGTGACAATATACAGCCTTGATGTACTCCTTTTCTTATTTGGAACCAGTCTGTTGTTCCATGTCCAGTTATAACTGTTGCTTCCTGACCTGCATAGAGGATTCTCAAGAGGCAGATCAGGTGGTCTGGTATTCCCATCTCTTTCAGAATTTCCCACAGTTTATTGTGATCCACACAGTCAAAGGCTTTGGCCTAGTCAAGAAAGCAGAAATAGATATTTTTCTGGAACTCTCTTGCTTTTTCCATGATCCAGCGGATGTTGGCAATTTGATCTCTGGTTCCTCTGCCTTTTCTAAAACCAACTTGAACATCTAGAAGTTCACGGTTCACGTATTGCTAAAGCCTGGCTTGGAGAATTTTGAACATTACTTTACTAGCGTGTGAAAGTGAAAGTGAAGTCGCTCAGTAGTGTCTGACTCTTTGCGACCGGTGGACTGTAGCCCACCAAGCTCCTCCATCCATGGGGTTCTCCAGGCAAGAATACTGGAGTGGGTTGCCATTTCCTTCTCCAGGGGATCTTCCCAACCCAGGGATCAAACCCAGGACTCCCACATTGCAGCCAGACGCTTTAACCTCTGTGCCACCAGTGTGAGATAAGTGCAATTGTGCAGTAGTTTGAGCATAGCAGAAGGAAATGGCAACCCACTCCAGAGTTCTTGCCTGGAGATTCCCAGGGATGGCAGAGCCCAATGGGCTGCCGTCTGTGGGGTCGCACAGAGTCGGACACGACTGAAGCAACTTAGCAGCAGCAGCAGCAGCAGGGCTCAATAGAAGTTGTAGTTCTGAAGGTCATGTGTCCTCACCAAAGATCCTTTCTCCCTAACCTTTATTTTGCTTCCTAACTACTCCCAAAATACTCTACCAGAATAAGATCTATCACAGACAGAGTCACTCAATCTCTCAGTGTTTAGGAGGGCGTTTATTTGGGGAGCTGCATCAGAATCCTAAGCAGAGGTGAATATTGAGATTCAGCTATTGAGGCGCCCTCTTCAGTTGAAACTGTTGTTTCATGGTTTGGTTTGGTTTGGTTTCATTGTGTTTTCTATAAAGTTGGCTGACAGCTTTAGCAGTTAATGATAGAACCCTTCCTATAAATTCTTCACAACAGCATTAGCAATTCAGTTCAGATAAGTTCCTGTCAATAACCAAGGAAAGACATTAACTTCTGAAAAATGTCTTCCTTGTATGTAACTAACGGTGATATTTTGAATATTATGCTGCAGAAAAATTTGACTGTTCCCAGATACATTCTGCCTTCCAATATGACAAGACACTAGTAATAAAGCTGGCAAAAACATTGTTATATTTTGTATAGTATTGTGTATAATCTTCTTTTAGGTAAGTTCTTATATTTGATCATAAGCCTAATGTAATGTGACAGTCATGTCCAACTCTGCAACCCCTTAAACTGCAGCCCGCCAAGCTCCTCTGTCCGTTGGAATCTCCAGAGAAGAATACTGGAGTGGGTAGCCTTTCCCTTCTCCAGAGGATCTTCCCAACCCAGAGATAGAACCTGGATTTCCTGCTTTGCAGTCAGATTCTTTACCATCTAACTACCAGGGAAGCCCCAAAGGGGATGTTGCATAAATCTAATAATACTCAATACTCAGTACTAAAGGGTGTGTTGCATAAGCCTAATACTCAGTATTCAATACCAATTTATACATTTTTAAACTTCGTTTTCTATAATAAAATGAGTAATATAAACATGGTTTCATTGGCAGATAATCAATGAATAGAATAATGTCAGGCATTAAGTTTCACTTCCAAACTGAATTACATTCAGCAAATCCACACACAGAAAATATTTTTTCAGCTCAAAATAAACAGATGGTCCTGTGTGGTGCATATATATAAAAAATAGACTATAGCCAAAGATATAGAGTCACAAATTTGAGACATTAACACACAATATTATTTAGTGAAATATAAAAACATTTTATATTGATTAAAATATAAGAAGATCAATACATCTGGCATTCTTACTGAGGAGTCTCCAGGCTTCTTTAATTTGCTATGATAATGTTTTTCTAACTTATTTTGTTAACAAATATTATATGGTGAAACATAATTCTCAAGCTTTATCCACCCTTATCCTGAGGTAATAAACATTAAACTTGCATATAATGAAGTACTCTGACCATGTTGGATGAACTTCCTACAGTTGTAAATGCCAAGTTTTTTTTGTTCTGTTTAAAGTACACTGTGAACACATACAAAATAGACACAGAGAGTATATAGCTTGTTATTATTAATGATAAACACCACTCCCTTTCATTAAGTGTGTATCTTATGTCAGACACAGGAAAAAATATTTTATACACATTGTCTCCTTTAGTCTTACAAGGATCCTGTCACTTTTCTTTCAGTCTTATTGGTCATCATCATTCTATTTCTAGCATCAAGCATACAACTATAATACAATAAATTAATAATTGAATTTGGGCTGAATTTAATTGAAGTTAAATTCTAACTCAATGGTAAAATGCACTTTTTCCCCAATATCTTTAGAAATAAGTCAGAGGGTTTTGTAAATTGTAATCTACTTTCAAAGTATAAATTATTGTTGAAAAGTCAACATTTATTATTTGAAATAACTTAGTATACTCTTGCAAGTCCCTTGTGGAAAATAATTTATGTGTTGAGAATAATTATCCAGAGAATAGTGTGATCTGGTAAGTTATCTCATTAGGTTCCTAGTCAGCTTATCTTGGTGTTCTCTCTGTGAGCCTGATTGAGAAGAGAGCTTGTTTGAACTCTCCTTCCCCATTGGTTGATTAAATAATATTCTTAGTATCCAAAGGGTATTATGTGAAGACAGAAGCTTGATACTGTTATGATATGTACATTCTCCTTCAGATTTGGTGTGCCCAATGGCAGATCCAGTGATAATGGTCCTTGACTTGAATATGAAGATTCCTCTACTGAAGCTATGGTTCAAGGCAAGGAAAAGTCTATGGTATTAGGATATCTCTAAGAAGCTATGACCATGGCTCAGTTCACTGAACTTCACACTTCCCCACACCTCCCAACCACCCCTGGCTCTCTGTGCTCCCTCTAAGACTGCTCAATGGCCCAGCTCTCCTAAGAATGCTACCGTAGGTTCCAGTACTTACTTCTCTTGGTCTTGTTTTGGTTTTAGTCTCATTAAGATACATGAGAGTAGAACTGCTTTATTTTGTTCTGAAATAAAATATTTAACTTTTTCCAGATGTCATAACTTTACAGTGAGGTAAGACTAGTCATTAATATTAATAGCTAACTTTGATTATACAAATTAACCTTAAACCATATGATCACCTAAAAATTATGCATATGATCCCCTTTCTCCCATTTCTCAGATATAGCTTCTCATAGTATTCGTCAGGATGTTCCAGTAGATACTACTTTTTTGAGTTGACTTGGTATGAACACTTAATATTTATATTTAGTGTTTGTGTCAAGCTCTATTCTAAGTACTTTTCTAAGTACTTGACATGGATTAGTACTTGACATGGATTAGTACTCAATAATTTCCCAAATCCCATGAATCAGATAGTATTTTTGTTGTAACTTTATGAATGAAAAAACTGAGACATAGAGAATTTCTTTAACTTCACAAATATCAGACAAGCATTAAGTATTGGAGCCAAGATTCAAACGGAGGCATCTAAAATCTGATATGACAGTTTTTCATTTATACAAACTGACTTAACTTATAAAACTACATATTATAGCAAGTATTTAGTAATAAAATATTATCAGCAAGCAATGGGAGTCTGACCATCCATAGTAAAGAATTTTATAAAACAAATTCACCACTCTCAGTGGTGAATTCATCTCAAGAACACAATATGATGCAAGCAGTTCAGACACTTATGTACTACTGCTCAGTGAGAAATAATTTGTGTGTGTGTGTTTCTTTTTCTATAAAATAGAATATTTTGTTCTGTTTCCATTCTTGTTATCTTCTACCTCACAAAGGAGTGTATACTGTGTTTTCCAGTATTCTCTCCCCAAAATGGTTATTTATGTAATCACTAAAAAATAATGTTATATGTGTATGCTCAAAATAATTGTACTGCCAGGAGCAGACAGCTATCAGTTGTATTCACCACCACCACCAGAGCCTGGGATGGGGAAGAAGGAATTGGCTTCAACTCCAAATATAGCAGTACCTGCATCCCTACCTGCTGAATACTCACTGCTGCAAGGTTCTCATGTTTTTGGTATACCCCCACAACACATGCATACACATACATATGCCATTCAGAAGTACCATCTTTAAAAACAATTCTTGACAATAAGTTTAGAAGATTGGTATGATAAGGATAAAATGTATAGTAAATCCTTAAACCTTAAAATGTCTTCTACTTTTACAGTTAGTTGCCTAAGATCTGTTAAAGTCTCTCTTCTCCAGGTTCATCTTTTTTATCTGGATGGTAGTAGGTGAGGCTGTCACAGATACATAATATATATCATAGGAATGAGGAGAGTGAGGATTATGTTTTCTTAGTTCTAAAAGATATATGTATGGGAAGCGCTGACTTTGGGTATTATTAATCCCATGACACCCAAAAGCAGCATTGCCTTTACACTAAGAGGCACTTGGCACCCTCAGTTCTAAAAAACACTTTTCTCTTAGCTAATTATAGCTTTGGGTCCAGCAATAATTTCCAGTTCTTCAGAGGCCAGCGGGGGGGCGGATAGGGGGGAATTCCCTCACTGGAGCAGTTAGTCCTGTTGTTTGGCATCAGGTTTTTCTGGGTGGAATATTATGAAAGTATGCAGCTCCAATTCTAATTCTTGTATTTAATGATGATAACCTTAGTTTACATTAGGCTCAAAATCCTGCAAGCTAAGCTTCAGCAGTGTGTGAACTGAGAACTATCAGAAGTACAAGCTGGATTTTGAAGAAGCAGAGGAATCAGAGATTGTGGATAAAGCAACGGAGACTCGAAAAAAAAAAGTCTACTTCTGCTACACTGACTATGCTAAAACCTCCGACTGGGTGTGGAATACAACAAACTGTAGGAAATTCTTAAAGAGATGGGATACCAGACGACCTTACCTGTCTCCTGAGAAACCTGTATGCAGATCAATAAACAACAGTTAAAACCAGACATTGAACAACTGACTGATTCAATGTTAGGAAAGGAGTTTGTCAAGGCTGTATATTGTCACCCTACTTATTTAACTTATATGCAGAGTACTTCATGCAAAATGCCAGGCTTAATGAATCACAAACTTGAATCAAGATTGTTGGAAGAAATATCAACAACTTTAGATATACAGATGATACCACTCTCATGACAGAAAGTGAAGTGGAGCTAAAGAGCCTCTTGATGATAGTGAAAAAGGAGAGTGAAAAAGCTGGCTTAAAACTCAACATTCAAAAAACTAATATCATAGCATCTGTTCCCATCACTTCATGGCAAATAGAAGGGGAAAAGATAGAAGTAGTGACAGATTTTCCTTTTGGGGGCTCAAAAAATCACTGTGAACTTTGACTGCAGCCATGAAATTAAAAGATGCTTGCTCCTTGAAGAAAAGCTATGACCAACGTAGGCAGCATATTAAAAAGCAGAGACATTTCTTTGTTGTCAAAGGGTCTTATAGTCAAAGCTATGGTTTTTTCAGTAGTCTTGAAGGGTTGTGAGATTTGGACCATGAAGTAGGCTGAGCACAGAATTGATGCTTTCAAACTGTAGTGCTACAGAAAACCCTTGAGAGCCCCTTGGACTGCAAGGAGATCAAACCAGTCAATCCTAAAGGAAATCAACCCTGAATATTCATTGGAAGTACTTATGCTGAAGCTGAAGCTCCAATACTTTGGCAACCTGATGCAAAGAGTGAACTTATTGGAAAAGACTCTGATGCTGGGAAAGATTGAAGGCAAAAGGAGAAGGGGATGGCAGAGGATAAGATGGTTAAATAACATCATCGACTCAATGGACATGAATTTGAGCACACTCCAGAGATAATGAAGTTCAGAGGATCCTGGCATGCTGTAGTCCATGGTGTTGCAAAGTGTTGGACATTACTTAGTGATTAAACAATAATAACAAACCTTAGTTTTCTAACTATATATCATCATGGACAAATCCAATAACAAACTCTCTCAAGATTTTTTAAGTATCAAACACCAGATATGATAATATGTGAAAGTGCCTCATACACTATAGATTGCTATACATATATTATTAATATAATTTAGCACCAGTGCTTTATTGCTTTCATCTAAATCTCATTATACCTCAGTACACATTAAGATCAAGAATATACCCTCAAGAGGGTTTACAATGTTTTAATGCTCCTTAAATCCTATTGGCATATCTATGAAATTTTCACATTAAAAATATCCAGTTTACCCTGTGAATTTCTGTACATTTAAAATCTCAAAAATGTATCAGACAATAAAGCTATACATCATCTTTTTTGTCCTTTCCTGAAAGATTGATTTTTATTTAATATTCTGTGCTGTTACATCTTATGAATATGTTAGGTTCTGTGCTTATAGGGTAAGACTAGAAAAAACCCACAAAACCCACCTTGAGATACCCTCAAAATTATGTATAAAATATAGTTTATCCAACAGTGAGTTAGATATCAGAAAATGTGAATAAAAATACCTCAATTTTCTCTTGGGAGTAGAGGTATTTTTGTGATGATCGTGTGGGAAGACATAGAACCAGGGAAACATAGCTCTTGAGGTCACTCTGGGCCATGTGTCCCTTGATTAAAATGGCAAATGGACTCTTCTGTCAAATCTTTTTTGAGTTAACATCATTGAATTTAAGTCAAATTAATTTTGCAATAACTATACTATAGGGAATAATTAGAAGGCAATGGCACCCTACTCCAGTACTCTTGCCTGGAAAATCCCATGGGTGGAGGAGCTTGGTAGGCTGTAGTCCATGGGATTGCTAAGAGTCAGACACAACTGAGCGACTTCACTTTCACTTTTTACTTTTATGCATTGGAGAAGGAAATGGCAACCCACTCCAGTATTCTGGAAGATCCCAGGGACGGAGGAGCCTGGTGGGCTGTCATCTATGGGATTGCACAGAGTCGGACACGACTGAAGCAACTTAGCAGCAGTAGCAGCATCAGGGAATAATTATTATGTGCTGAACACTGTACAGGAGATGGACAATACAGTGATAAACAGAAGAGAAAACCTGGACTTAACTTGGTAGTGGAGGAAGTTACCAGTATATAAATATAGATTCAACAACCAAGGTTATGAATAGGTTATGATTAGAACTATAAAGGAGGTATATAAGTGGATGGTCAATAAAAACAGTTCTAGAAAGATAAATACTGAGCTGAACTGTGAGATCAGAATGAAAATGAGTTAACCATGATTAAAGTTGAAGGATAGTGTAATCAAAGCCCCTGACATAGACAAGTCATGGTGTTATTTTTTTACTAAGCAAATACTGATTAGGAGCTTACACTCCTGGGACTGTGCAGTTTAAAGGTCTGTCAACACTTCTGTTCTCATGGAACTTACACTCTAGACAGTGAAAGACAGAGTAAATGAACAAAATAATTAACAAATATGCGGATGTGATTAGTTCTGAACATAGAGGGATGACTGGGGATATAGGCAATATATTTAGTCAGGACTCAGACTATACAGGACTTTTTAAAAGAAAAACCAGAGCTGGACAGTAAAGTGATTAAAAAGTTTCTTTTTTAGAACTATTGCAGTAGAATAAAGACCCTGGTATAGAAGGGGCCTCCTCTTCAAATACAGCATGAACTAGTGAGAATTTATAGCCAAGGAACAGGGCAGGGATCAGTGGATGGAAAATTATTAAGAGGAAACATCAGAGGTGAGGGTAATTCTGGAACCAACTTCATAGGATTCTAGCTGAAGATGGGTCAGGGAGATTGGACATCATCAGATATCCAATGGTGGAGGATGAGGAATATGATCAGATGTGGAAGGCAATCAGATACTGAGGGTGGGGTTCTAATTAAACTAATTTAGAAGAGTCATTGTTAAAACTGGATTTTATAAGTACACAGATGGACCTGAAAAAAGGTTCAGGAGTCTAATTAAAGTTTGTTCAAGCAAAGAATCTCTGTTGTCCTTGTAGGCCATGCAAGGAGTTTGGGTTTTATATTAAGATCTTTAAGGATCCCTGAGCAATTTTTACACAGAATTTTTCATAATCTGGTTTTGATTTTTTAAAAATAACTCTAGATCCAGTGTGGAAAATAGCATAAGATCCAACCATATTGTTGTGGCTTATTTAAATTTCATTTAGAGAATTCCCTCCTGCCACTTGAATTTTTCTTTTTTTTTTTTTAAGATTCTCTTTCCTACTTCCCACTCCATTTTTCACCTTAATGGCCTTTGGGTAATGTGTGACTTCTCTGATCCAGAAGTAGAGAAAAATTTGGAAATTGGCTGTAGGGCTAACTGCTGAGCCCTTTAGAAGCAGGACCTGAGGGAACACATGCCTGGATTCCAGAAATACATGGGAGTTATAGTCCCTGGAGAGAAGAAGAGCATTAACTGATAACAGATAGCCCATGAAAACAATGTATTTGCTATGCCCAGGCTGGGAACACTGAATACTGACCCTATTAAAGCAAAAACAGCCTTAGATTCTTGGCTGGTGATTACTAGACTGTTAACCTATTGGTCAAGTTAGTCTGCATTGCCTCTGAAACTAGGAAAACCTTCAGTGTTCACAATTGATCTGATGTGAAATGAAAAGACAGAAGCTAGCATGAGGGATTATAGCAGATCTTTGTATACTAATCCTAGCAATTAAGTGTATCCTATAGAAACTAAAAATTACTTTGGGTATAGAAGGCTTCCCAGGTGGCATTAATGGTAAAGACCCCACGTGCCAATGCAGGAGATTTTAAATATGCGGTTCCATCCCTGGGTGGGGAAGATCCCTTGGAGTAGGAAATGACAACCTACTCCAGTATTCATATTGCCTGGAGAATCCCATGGACAGAGGAGACTGGCAGGCTACAGTCCATGGGGTCGCAGAGTCAGAAACGAGTGAAGCGACCTAGCACACGTGCATAGCAGGCATTAATACCACTATTTTGCATAGAAATTTTGAGAACATTGTTTAGGATGGATTGGGAATAAAGTTAGTAGGCTATTTCAAGAAAGGATTCTTGGGACTGCAAACTTAAAGACAGTAGGTTTGGGAATACAGATGACATGATGGATTCATAGACTCTGCAGTTAAAGTTATAATAGGTCATGGTGAGTTTTTGGATATATTGGGGAGAAAAAATATGTAATTCCTTGATTTCTAATTCAGATAATTTGGGTGAATATTGATACTGTCCTGGAAGACAAGGGAAATTCATGTTCAAACTAAAGATCACCTATTATTAATTCTTTGAATATACATGCAAAATGAAACATGATTGGAACTTGTTTCCTTTCAGTCCACAGGAGATACAAAAAATAATTTCAGGGGTGTCTGAGATCTTTAACCTTTTACAAGTAATTGAATTGGCCCTTTGGTCACCAGGTGGTTAGTTATCCCAAGATGTAATTTATTTAGAAGAGTATGACTAGTGGATTTATGGGATACTGAGTCTGATAAACTTCTTTCTTGGAACCTGAAAGGCATGCCTGCCAGATTTTATTTAGGTTTTAATGAATGAATAAATGAAGGCAAAGCTATAGAGTGAAAACCACCTCTGTTCATCAAATGATCCATGCCTTTCCTTTGTTTCATTCTTTTGAATAATTGTACTCCTTCATTTCCAGTGTGTATGTTCATTTGACAGGGGCACCTCAGGGCATACTTATTTCCTTTTTTGTTAGATAAAACCATTCTTGAAGATGAAACAGATAACATACAGGCTGCACTGCAAGCACATAAAACCTGGGATACCAGCTGGAAAATGTCTTAGCCTTGTACTTCTGATTTCTTAGTTAAAAAAAAAGGGGGTGGTGGTGGATAAACATTCAAATTTTGTGTCTGTTGTTTTTCTCTGTTATATAAAAAGGTGATGTTGATGTCTTACCGAACAAGAGGTTTTAGAAGCAAATTCTCAGAATTTTAACACCCCCCAAAATACATAGTATTATTTTTCTTTATAAAATCTATCCAGCTAAAATATTTCCTGATAAGTTTAAATGTATATGAATTAAGCCCTGGAGAGTTTCTTAACTGAGTACTTCATTTTTCTTTTTTTTTAATTTTACTTTATTTTACTTTACAATACTGTATTGGTTTTGCCATATATCAACATGAATCCGCCACAGGTGTACATGAGTTCCCAATCCTGAACCCCCCTCCCACCTCCCTCCCCATACAATCTCTCTGGGTCATCCCAGTGCACCAGCCCCAAGCCTCCTATACCCTGCATCGAACCTAGACTGGCAATTCATTTCTTACATGATATTATACATGTTTCAATGCCATTTTCCCAAATCATCCCACCCTCTCCCTCTCCCGCAGAGTCCAAAAGTCTGTTCTATACATCTGTGTCTCTTTTGCTGTCTTGCATACAGGGTTATCATTACCATCTTTCTAAATTCCATATATATGCGTTAGTATACTGTATTGGTGTTTTTCTTTCTGGCTTACTTCACTCTGTATAATCAGTTCCAGTTTCATCCACCTCATTAGAACTGATTCAAATGTATTCTTCTTAGTGGCTGAGTAGTACTCCATTGTGTATATATACCATAGCTTTCTTATCCATTCATCTGCTGATGGGCATCTAGGTTGCTTCCATGTCCTGGCTATTATAAACAGTGCTGCGATGAACATTGGGGTACACGTGTCTCTTTCAATTCTGGTTTCCTCGATGTGTATGCCCAGCAGTGGGATTGCTATTTTATTGAAATGTGTATTTTGAAAACATTGGTGAAATTTGCCATTTCCCACCTTGCCCGAGCAGCAGCTGGAGCCTGGACCATTTTCAATGGCCGACGCTCAGGCAGCACTAATCTAAGGCAAATGGCACATTAAAAGCTACCTCGCCACCTCTTCTTCTATTAGATGTGCCTAAGGTGAAAGAAAGAGGATATTGTATTGAAGTTCCAGCTATTTTCCTTTTTTTCCTCTTCCCTTTCCATTCCTATTACCTTAAAACTATTAACTACTGGTCATGCTCTTAACATCAAAATACTTACAGGAAAAGATTTGTTTTGAATGAGCAGATGGACCAGTTCTAAGACAAGCTGCTATATTAATAAACATGTGTGGTGCTTTATCTGCAAAGG
Source organism: Cephalophus harveyi (assembly GCA_006410635.1). NCBI lineage: Eukaryota > Metazoa > Chordata > Mammalia > Artiodactyla > Bovidae > Cephalophus > Cephalophus harveyi. The sequence continues at coordinate 156,429 of SJYT01048254.1, read as the reverse complement.
AGCCTATTTTGACATTTCTCCTGGATGATTTGTATAACCTATCACTATCACACCTGGAGCAGGGACAATAAATGGACACTTAATAGTCAAGCAGTGTGTGAACACCTTCATTATAACTTCATTATGTCAGATATAATCATCTATTACTGAATGTCAGGCATTTAATTTATGAACAGTTACCCTACACAATTAGTGGCCATACAAATGAATGGTCCCTTCATGTCACTTTTACTGTAAATTTCCTTCTCCAAATACCATCTCCTTTTTTAAACATAAAGTATAAATTTGATATCTTTGGAGGATTTTAGAATATAAGATGTCTTGTTTATATTTATGAAATTTGAGAAGAAGGTAAATGTGAATCACATGTGATATACAATTGCATATATTAATGTGCATATCTATTTAAAATAATAGTACAGTTCTATCATTCACTTATGAACTTTTATTTGATTTTGGTAAAGAAGTGATAATGCTCTTAGGAAAAATCAAATGCTTCCCTAGAAATCTACAATGATATAAGGTGCATATCATTAATAATACTGTTATTTAGTCACTAAGTTATGTCAGTCCTCTGTCCATAGGATTTCCCAAGCAAGAATACTGGGCTGGGTTGCCATTTCTTTTTCCAGGGGATCTTCTGAACCCAAGGATTGAACCCATGTCTCCTGCATTGGCAGATTGATTATTTATCAGCAAGCACCAGAGAAGTCCTAACAATACTGTACTGTACATCTAAATGTTCATTGAGAGTACATTTTCATTCTATGTATTTTTAGCACAAAATAATAATAATAACAAAAACAATAATAATTCCACTGGACCATAATCAGCAGTGAAAAGTGAAAGTTGCTCAGTCATGTCCAACTCTTTGCAACCCCATGGACTATATACAGTCCATGGAATTCTCCAGGCAAGAAGACTGGAGTGGGTAGCCTTTCCTTCTCCAGAGGATCTTCCCAACCCTGGGATAGAACCCAGGTCTCTGACATTGCAGGCAGATTCTTTACCAGTTGAGCCACAAGGGAAGCCCAAGAATACTGGCGTGGGTAGCCTATCCCTTCTCCAGCAGATCTTCCCAACCCAAGAATCGAACCAGGATCTCCTGCACTGCAGGCAGATTTGTTACCAACTGAGCTATAAGGGAAGCCCAATCAACAGTGGCACTTCCTAAATGATGTGTATAAGAGAGATAGTGAGAGATAGTGAAAAGAGAAGCTTCAGTTTGTGAGAGAGAAGCTGAGGGAAATAGGAGAAACAGAACTAGCATTTTGTAGTTTTTCATAATTGATTGAATTGTTCCTACTGGCATCTACAGAACCCTTCAGCCCTTTTCTTTGGACTTAAGAAAATATAGCCAGAGCTTCACCATATCTGTTTCCATGTTCAGTATTAGAGCTTCAGTTGTTATGAAGACTCCAGATCTTAAGATTGAAATTACTATCTGTGAAAAAGTTCTTTCAGAGATGTCTCAACTGCTGTCTGTTTAGAAACTTAAGACTGGGGTGATGGTAGGATCCAGTACATGGAAAGAGAAATCTCAAAGGCTATTAAACGATCAATGTCACTCTTAGACCTTGACCTTTCAGATTAGAACAAAATGAATGATACAGACAGGAAATTATTAACAAACTGACAACAGAATTGTATGGTATGAGGATGAATCTACATTAATACCAAAACCAGATTACAATTGCCTTTGGCTGTTTGAAAGAATGAAGCTGCCAACAAGAAGCTTCCTCCTATATATTAATAATACAGACCTGTTTTTCTTCCACCCAGTTCCAGGTTTCAATGTGATGAATGGTACCATTCACACAGGAAACTAGGTGGCAGAAGATTATGAATTTCTTCATTAGAACTATAAACTTAAAGAAACCATGTATTTTGGAAGGATGTCTTACATAACTGAAAAATATCATCGAGGATAAAGAAGGGGAGGATATTTAGTTCTAATATCCTAAAGAAACAAAACGTTCTGGTAGTGTGACAGAATGCATTTGCAAAACCGGACTACACTGACACATCTCTAATTGGCATGGACATAGCTGCCTTTGATTTTGTTCTCTATAGATATCAGTGATCAATAGTCATATTAATCTATAGACTATTTCATTGACTTGAATGACTGGAAAATTCATTAAGGGACCTGGGTTGTACAAGATGATCTTTTAACAACCAACCCAAATAATGTGGTTAAGATTTATTTGATGAAAACTCATGCTAAAGATGACATCGAATGATTTTGGCCGAGACTCTTCAGGGATGCAAGCTCCCCAAATGAACTGATTAGACTTCTTTCTTTTACAGATCTAAACCCTTGAGCAAATATATCCAGAATCAGGGGAGGCTGGTATGAAGGCTCAGTTGGTTGGCAAAAAAATTTCAAAACCTTCAGAGTAAGCTTCACATAGGAGGTCCCTGAGACAGTCAAAGCACTAGATAGCTGACTAGACCTCCATGCCTATTCTAAGCTACCAGACTGTACTTTGCATGAATCTCATTCATTTACTTTCCTTTCCCCTTTGTCTTACATGTATCTTTCTCACAACTTCATTAGATCTCCACTATCAAAAATTTACTTCATTGGGACCATATTGGAGCATATATCATGATATATAATTGGTAGGAAAAATATGGGTTACCCTGAAATTTCATGTAGAATAACTAGCATAATTTTTGCAAGGACACTTAGTTCATACTACATTTAAAAATGTATAAAGGTGAATACCTTGCCTTTTTGCTTTCGGCTATTATTACAATCTTTAAAATCCATGTTATTGAGTAACTTTAGTTATCATCCATACTGAAAGTAGGCTTAACTCCTGCTAAAATATAGGAGCCTGGCACGCTGCAGTCCATGGGGTCACAAAGAGTCCAATACTACTTAGACACTGAACAATAAGATACAAAGAAAATTAAATAAAATATATGATCAAAGATTTTAAATGTTTAATAAGAGAAGTGGAGATGTTAATAAAAATAGAAATTAAAAAAAAAAATTTAATGAAATAGTTCATGGTAGAAAATAGTACAATAGTAATCTGTAATAATAACAGTGGACGTCTGTGATCTAGCTATAGTTTTTTCAAGGTGTGTACAATCACAGTGAAAAGACGATAAATTTACAAATCTTACCTTTAACACTAACCATTTGACAAATGTTTATGGAATTTAAAGGAAAATTTTAAGATTTTCTATTTTAGGCCATAGGGTAGCAAAATGTAAATTGCTTTCCGTCAGCAAAAAATGGAATAATTCTAAAATGTAAGCAACATTCTTTTCCCTCTAATATAATTGGAATCATTATTAAATCAGATAAATTAAACTGCTGGGAATTTGGGGACAATAATTAGATTTATTCACAGAAGTTGATTGACATATACCCAGTCTAATGAAAAATTATATACATTTTTGAGAATTAAACCTTTTTACTGATTTTATTCTTTTTTCATGTTTCAAATAGTTTGGGGCTTAATCTTTTTATCTTCTAAACTAGAAATACTTGCTAAATTAAAGCTCCAAAATTCTATGTTCTCTGAGGAACAAATATTGTATAATTAGGGTCCTATCAAATTATGTAAACTCATTATTGTATGCACTGTTGAATAATATATGCAATGCAAATAATTGAAACCTTGGAGTCATAAAGTTGAGATGTGTATAAGAGACAGGTCCAGCAAGGCTGTGGAATGCGGTGCCATGTAACAAGAGGGTGAGACATGCCTGGTTCCGGAAGAAGGCTCCCACAGAAGGATGTGATTGGCTTGTGTCAATAATTCTGCCTGCTGGCAGGGAATTGAAGCCCATCAGTTTGAAGGCTGGGGGTGGGGTGCTAGGTGCATTAGCCATATGAGGTGCATGAGCCATATGGCCCTCACCCTTTCCTGCTGGCTGGGGGACATATCTGGCAAGAAAGGGGAAGTCCAGTCAAGCTTTTGGGGTCCTGTGGAGTTCAAAGACGGTACATGAAATATTAGGCCTTGCACGACAGCAGTACACTGAAGGCAGCCAAATAGTAAAGAAATCCAAGCCTAGCCAATAAGAGACTATATTAATATACTAAAGGATCTGGTTGAAAAGGTAGACAATACATGGACAGATAGGGACTTTATGCAAAGACAAAGAGCATAAAAATAAAATGTGAATGTTAGGAATACATGGCACCGTGTGTAAAGAATTCCTTTAACAAGTTTATCGGTATACTGGACATAGCCAAGAAAAAGAATTAGTGTACTAGAAGACAGATCAATACAAACTATACAAACTAACACAGAGACAGCAAAGCTGAGCTTTGGAAACTCAGTGAACTACAAGCACCGAAAGTATACAGAAAAGCCTGCCAAGGGCACAGTGCAGCAGCAAGACCTGCTACGGGCCCGAAGTGAAGAGACAGTCTTCCGCACAAGGAAGAAGAAACATTTACATACACAGGAACTTCTCACCAGATGCTATGTAAACCAGACAGAGAGACATCTTCAGAATACTTAGAGAGAAAAAAAATTTAATATCTTTTCAAAAGGGACAGTAAAGTTTTTCAAACAAAGCAGAAGTCAATTCTTGGTCAAACCTGAATTTACTGTCAGCCTAAAGTATACTACTAAACAAATGATTACATTAGAAGAAAAGTTTCAAAGTAATGATCTAAACTGCAAGTTTACCAAAAAATAAATAAATACATAAAACTAGGAAAACACAAAGAACATAAGCCCAGAGCAAGCTGAAGGAAAGAAATAATAAACAGAAAAGCAGAAATCAATGGAACAGAAAACATAAAAATCAATCAAATCAAAAACGGGTTCTTTGTAAAGATCAATAAAATTGATAGCCTCTCTGGCCAAACTAAAGATGAAAAAAGAAGAGCTAAATTACCAGTATCAGCAATCTGAGAAGGGACATCATTACAAATCTGTCCCACAGAACTTAAAAGTATAATAAAATTATGAACAACTTTATGACAACAGACTAGACAAAATGGACAGGGAGAGAGAGATGCCGGCAAGAGAGAGGAGGATGTACAGTCTTGGTACAGTAATTAGACAGTTAGCAACAAGTGAAACTTGCCCTAGGAGAATACAAGAGTCAAATAAGGATCTGCAGCAACACAGTGTAGCCAAAAGTGGAGAGTAACTGCACAGGAAGGATCACTGAGGAGATGGACTTCAGCTGAGACATCTGTAAACAGCTGAGAACAACGAAGGGTGGAGGACGTCAGCATAAGCCACACGGCGGATACCACTGCGGTCACCAGCAGCCTGCTCTGCAGAGAAGACTGACAGCCCTGGTCACTGGGGACTCAGCAGCCGCTCAGCAGTGTGGAATACGGGCAGCTTGCACACTAGAGGATTCTGCAGTGTCTGCTGGATAAGAATTAGTGAGTGGTTTTTATTTATTCTGTCATGTGAAATCTTTGCCTTTATACACATGTAATTTAAAATGACTTTTACTCAGCTTTTATCCAACTGTAACTGTAGGAGTAGTACTGAATAATAGAAAAAAATTTGAAATGTAAGACTTAGGAAATATCTTTAAAATGCTATTAGCAAATAAAATAAGAACAAGAAAGGTCACGACCAACTGAATGGCAGTTTTAAACTTGACAGTGTTTGGTGCTTCACATAGGTTATTTCTAATTCTTATGAAAACATGGGAAAGTAGGTCTCTTTATCCTCTTTACAGAAATAAGAAGCTGAGACTTAGAGAAGATGCAGTAACTCAACCAGTGTTGTACAGCTATTAAGTGCTAGAGCTGGAATCCTGCAGAAGATTCCAAGCAGTTGCTGTTGTGTTCAGTCGCTAAGCTGTGTCCACTCTTTGCGACTCCATGAACTGCAGCACGCCAGGCTTCTGTCTCCTTCACTGTCTCCCAGAGTTTGCTCAAACTCAAGTCCATTGAATCAGTGATGCCATCCCGTCATCTCATCCTCTGTTGCCTCCTTCTCTTCTTGCCCTCAATCTTTCCCTGCATCAGGGCCTTTTCCAATGAATCAGCTCTTCACATCATGTGGCCAGTATTGGAGCTTCAGTTTCAGCATCCATCCTTCCAGTGAATAGTCAGGACTGAATTCCTTTAGAATAAACCAGTTTTATCTCTTTGCAGTCCAAGGGACTCTCAAGAGTTTTCTCCAGCGCCACAGTTCAAAAACACCAATTCTTCAGCCCTCAGCCTTCTTTATAGTCCAATTCTCACATCCATACATGACCACTGGAAAAAACATAGCTTTGACTATATGGACCTTTGTCACCAAAGCAATGTCTCTGCTTTTTAATATACTTCAGTATTCTTGCCTTGAGAACAGACCCCACCAAAAAAATTCAGAGCAGTAACCACATTTTTATAGTCAGTAAAGTATATAATAAAAGTAGCAAAATACCAGTATCTCTTAGGAAACAATATAAAAACAAAAACAATTGTGATAACCTTCTAGAAAGTAAAGATCACACACTATTATCAGGTAATAGTAATCTCCCAGACGTGGAGTTTGAAAGAATGGTATTGAATTATATTTTAAAGTGAAATGAAGGAAATGAATCCCATTTGTCAGGATGTTCTATATGCAATTAGGAGTAAGCTTTAGAACTGTCTTGTTTGTTGCTGTTGATAACATTTGTTTCTCATCAAACTCTCATTATCACTGGTCACATTACCCAGACCCCAAGTTGTAGCTATATGTAAACCACATTTTGATGGTATTAATAATAATTACACTTACTGGATTATATCATGGGGCAAAGAGGAAGAAATGTGTTCATGAATCTCTTTGGTCATCTCATTATATATAAAGATAAGTATCCAGTTAAAAATCAAGAAAACTTGTGAAGTTTCTGAAAAATTAGTGCTATTTTATTTGGGTTCATGGTAGTTTAAAATTACTTAAATGTGAACCTAGCTCTATAAAAAGGAAACAGAAATGAACAGGAAATTTTTCATAAGTTTCTCATAGCAATTGACACCACCCTTATGGCAGAAAGTGAAGAGGAGCTAAAAGGCCTCTTGATGAAAGTGAAAGAGGAGAGTGAAAAAGTTGGCTTAAAGCTCAACATTCAGAAAACGAAGATCATGGCATCTGGTCCCATCACTTCATGGGAAATAGATGGGGAAACAGT
>SJYT01048254.1:48590-144958 GCA_006410635.1 Cephalophus harveyi | reverse complement strand
GCATTGCCTTTCTTTGGGATTGGAATGAAAACTGACCTTTTCCCAGTCCTGTGGCCACTGCTGAGCTTTCCAAATTTGCTGGCATATTGAGTGCAGCACTTTCACAGCATCATCTTTCAGGATTTGAAATAGCTCAACTAGAATTCCATCACCTCCACTAGCTTTGTTCATAGTGATGTTTTCTAAGGCCCACTTGACTTCCCATTCCAGGATGTCTGGCTCTCAGTGAGTGATAACACCATCATGATTATCTTGGTCGTGAAGATCTTTTTTGTACAGTTCTTCTGTGTATTCTTGAGTACCTGTTACGTGCTAGGTACCATTCTGGACAATGGAGGTGCAAGAGTGAACAAGAAACAATCTATGGCCTTGTGGACCTTACTTTCTAGTCAGGTACAAAGTGAAAGTGAAAGTCACTCAGTCATGTTCAACTCTTTTCAACCCCATGGACTATACAGTCCATGGAATTCTCCAGGCCAGAATACTAGAGTAGGTAGCCCTTCCCGTCTCCAGGGGATCTTCCCAACCAAGAGACTGAACCCAGGTCTCCCATATTGCAGGCAGATTCTTTACCAGCTGAGCCACCAGGGAACACCAAGAATATTACAGTAGGTAGTCTATCCTTTCTCCAGAGGATCTTTCCAACCCAGGAATCGAACCAGGGTTTCCTGTATTGCAGGCAGATTCTTTACCAGCTGAGCTACTAGTTGGGTAAGAAATAAAATAAATACTTGAATAAAGATGATAACCTTGTGATAAATACTAGGGAGGAAATGCCAAGTTAGGGGTGAGATTAAAAGTTACAGGTTAGAGGGAATAAGAACCTAATTGTAACTCAGTGGGCGGGTCAGTCTATGGGTATGTTATTTAGTTGATAAGATCTAAAAAGAAAAGCATGAGCACTAACAAGACTTTTAAAGAGCAAAGATACTCCAGCAAAGGGAACAACACATGTGGAAGGCCAGGAGTCAGGAAAGAAATTGATACATTTGAGGAACTGAAAGGCCAGTGAGCATACTAAGAGAAACTTGGGCAGCGGGTAGAGGAAGTTAAGAAATAACACTCAAGAGAGGGTAGCACTAGAAGTTGACTCATTGGAAGAGACTCTGATGCTGGGAGGGATTGGGGGCAGGAGAAGGGGACGACCGAGGATGAGATGGCTGGATGGCATCACGGACTCAATGGATGTGAGTATGAGTGAACTCTGGGAGTTGGTGATGGACAGGGAGGCCTGGCGTGCTGCGATTCATGCGGTTGCAAAGAGTCGGACACGACTGAGCGAATGAACTGAACTGAACTGAACTGAGACAGGGTCAGTGTGGAAGACAACGTGATTGCCTCCCTAAAAGCCATAAGCTCTTTTTCTTTGCCAATGGAATCCCAGTTTTGCATCGGTGGTGATGCATCTAGCTTCACGGAATGAATCACAATTTATTTAAGTCAGTTCTGGCCAATGATATATAAGGGTAAGTCACTGAAAGTTTTTCAAGTAATAGAAAGTCACAAGTCAGTTAAGCTGTTTTCTTCTCTCCCTTTGTACTTTAGGTGCTGTAATGTTTCTTCCTAGGCGTTCCCTCCTAAACTCAAAAGGTTCAGTCACAGTGTTCCTCAACCTTCATTTGTAATTAACTATTAAGCTATAACATATATTCATTGGAAAATACTGGAGCAGCATAGTACAGGAAAGCTACAAGTAGAAAGTAAAGATGCTCAGTGACTTCCTTGGCAGTCCAGCGGATAAAACTCCTAAGGCAAGTTTCCCCGGGTGAGATCCTTGGTCTGAGAACTAAGGTCCCACATATTGCTGAGGCAATATATATATATATATATATTTTTTTTTTTTTAAAGTAAAGATTCTCAGAAACTTTCCTCCCTAGCCCTACCCACCAGGAGTAATCATTAATAATTTTTGTTTATCCGCTAGGAACTTTCTGTCACATGTGTACACACAAATTGTTTTTACACAAACTAAATTATTGTGTCTCGACAGATACGTATAGCTATATAAATATACATCTAAGAAAGTTGCCTTTTTTACTCACATTTTGGAGATATTTCTATACCAGCACATTTATATATACTTCCTTGTTCCTTGCCACCAAAAAAAAAAAAGAAGAAAAAAGCTATAATAAACACCTTTGTGGATATATCACTGGTTAGTGGTACAAAAATAATTGTTGGATAGTTTCCCGGTAATTAAGCTGCCAAATCAAAGCATTTAAACCTCTGATACTGTCAAATTACCCCTCGAAAAGGTTACACATGTGATACTCTAACAGCATTTCCTCACATCTTGTCTACATCCGGTGTTAACAAACTTTAAAAGATTGAAAACATGGCGTCTGGTTATTTCTATTTGGTTCTTTAATTATTTGGGGGGTCTCTAATTGTCTATGGGGTCACACAGAGTCGGACACGACTGAAGTGACTTAGCAGTAGCAGCTAATTATTATTAAGCAGGACAACAATGCCTGATTGTTAAACCCGCAAAAGTTTTTCAAGTCATATACCCTGAGGTGACCCCACCTCTTCCCCTTAAAATTTAATTGTGACCTTAGGCATGCAGGGTCTAAGGAGACCCATGCCTCAAAAAAGGGGATAATGGGAGCACAAAGCTTTACGATTAAAGGGCATATCTAGAAATAAAAGGAATCCCTCCCTATACATTCGTTATTAGTGGTACTCATCATTAGGGGTATTTTTTAAGCCCTTTAGTATTTTATCTTTGGCATACTCCTCCTCCCTGCCAAGCTTCGCAGAATCCTCGTTGCTTGTAACTCGAAATGAGAGGGAAATCGGCTGGTTTTCAAAATTCTCTTCCCTTCAACTGCCCCTTACTTCAACCCCCACCTCAGACACTGGTTTACATATCCTTAAAGAGTACGGGAATGAGTTGCAGGTTTTAAACAATACTTTCTCTGGACCTTCTAGGACCCACTGTTTACTGCGTAAGAAACTCCAGATAACCAGTATTTAATACGACATGACCCTCAGAGCCAGGGAGAGTAAATCGGCACCGCTGAAAGGATTCATAAAAGAAGTTCTAAACAAGAGAGCAGTCCAAACCCAACCCCTACTTCTAAGCCCCGGGACCCACCTCCCGCGGCCCCGCCTTCCAATCCGGAAGTGATGTACAAAGTGGAGTCCGTCCTTTTCCGCCGTCCGCCAGCTGCGCGGCCGGGACTAACGCGGCGCGTACGTCGGCGTCGGGGCTAGCAGAGGGATTCTGGGTAACGGCCCCAGCCGGCTGGGGCGGCTGGCTCCCCGCAGCGGGTTCTACTCGCGCCAAGTCCGTTGGCTGTGGGGGTTATAGAGCCGCGGGCAGCTGGACATGGAGCAGCCGTGGCCGCCCCCAGGACCTTGGAGCCTCCCTCGGGCAGAGGGTGAGGCTGAGGAAGAGAGTGACTTGGACTTGTCCCCCGGTTCTCCCCGCTGCCCGCAGCTGCCGGGAGGCGGCACCCAGGTGAGAAGGGAGCCCGTGTTCTGCGGGGTGGGGGGGGGAATGGGGAGGTGTCGTCACCAGGCCCCCAGAGGTCTCTGTCTCTGCGACCCTGTTCTGAGCCCCCATCTCTCCCCTTTACCCACCCCGACCCCGGGCGTTGGGGGTCTGATGTCATCCCATCGCTTTGTAACATCTACTGAGCTTCGAAGAGGGGCTGGCCATATATTCCCAACCTCCACCTCCACACACACCTTTTTCACCTTGGCTAATTTCTCACCCTTGAAGAAATTCCTCTCCCCCACCCCTCTTCTGATGGCACCCAGATTTAGGACAGCTCAGTCTAAAATGTTGACCCTTTGTCCTCTTGTGCCTGCTCTTATCCGAGCACTTTATTCTCTTGAAGGTTCTAATATTTGTGCACAGTTGATGGGAACAGTGAATGGTTGTATTTCAATAATTCTCTGAGCCCCTGACTAAAGACTTTAGGTCCAATTTATTTTACTGACTTTTGACATCTGAGCAAATTCTGTAAACCTTGCTTTTGATGCTGGTGTAAATCTCGGCCATTCGCGTGACTATTTCCCCCCAAGTTTATGATTTTAGTTTTGCTTCATACCATTCTTCAGTTAAAAACATATAGGCAAGCATTTGCCTTTTCCTTCAGACTTTTTCCTCAGATTCCTGCCGCTTCCTGTGGTTTTCAGCCAAGCCTTTTTTCCTCTGAAACTTATCCAGATGTGATATACTACCACTTAGGATTTTCTGGGTGCTACCTTAGGGAGTGCTTATATAGTGCTCATATCACTTAGTCCTGGTTTTTCTTGTAACCTGTTTTCAGAGTATATTTCAGGATCACTGACTAAACACTAATAAGTAAAATAAAATGGAGTTTAGGTATCTGCCTTCTAGCCTTCTTAAAAATGGGATCCCTGAAGGCTTAACTGAGTTAATAGTTTTTCTCTAGACCTATCTTGCTGTTAATGAGAATGAGTGATTTAAATTGTTTTCCAGTAAGTGTAGGGTCGTTGATCTTAAGCCCAGCTCACAGGGTTGATTGGCTGCAAAGAGAAAAATGCTGTTTCATAACCACAGACTGTTCTCCATCCAGCCAGTCACTGGGAAAGTACAAGACATTTTTTAGGAGGACAGAATGATAGTTGATAAGTCGATAGTCACTCACTAATTATGGATCGCTGGTGTCATCTTTATATACAAAATATCTTATATAAGCATGTAATGAATGTGGTACAGAGCTAGAGACAAAGAATGAACAGCAGCTGCCATTGTCAATTTTGAAGGCTTATAGAGAGGATAGAAAGGTCTCAAGAATTTCACTGCATAGTGGTTGAATCTAAAGAGTAACCTAAAAGAACGAATTCTAAAAATAACTGTGTATTAATTTATAACCTTATTTAGCTGACAGGAATTTTAGAAATGATTAGGCTTATCCCCTTCATTAAAAGTGATTTCCTTGAGACCATGTAGCTAGTCAGTGGCAGAATTAGATCCTGCCACATCCTGGTTTAGAACCCACTTCTGGAACCTGGTACAGTGTTTTTTCCCACCTACTGCACTGCCTATCCTGTGATGTAAAACTTTATTTGGCTGAAACTAACTTTGGTGCTAAAATTTACAGAATGATTTCTAATCCTAAATTAGTTCATGTATTTACAACAAACCTACTTATTTGTCTTGCTGGCTTTAAGTTTTATGACTTAAATTTTTCTTTTTGGAATATTTAGAATAAAATGTTTAATTTCATTTATAAACATTTTATAATCTCTATAAACACAGCCTTGGTGTAATTTTACTAATATAGGGAACCTAGACATCTTTATGTCATGTATAGTTCTGAGATCCAATTAAATGCAATTTGGAATTTAGAGATCCTGTTTGGAAATTTTTTTCTGTCAAGTTTTATTAGTAGACCTTAATGCTAACAGTTTGTTTTTCAAATCTGTGTTTATTAAATATAATCAATCATCTCAATACCTGTGGGATAGTTAACTCAAATGCCCAAACATAGTCTTTGGAAAAGAATTTAAACATTAATCAGTTTTAGAATTTGGAAATAAGATTTCTATGTTTGACTTGAGAAATGATTTGAGAATTTGGTCCTGCATAATTTGACCACGCAAGATATTTCTGTTTGTCCTCATCTTTGTTAGTATTTGTCTTTTCTTACAAAATAAATTTTGACAAGTTCATTTGTCTCCTCTTCCTAGTTCCTTCTTAAGCATAGCTAATCTACAATTATTCTTAATCCTATTTTAGAATAACAAAAAGTAAAAATAAATACTTGGTTGACTAGGACCATGTAGTAAATGAGTAACTAAAACATTTGAATACCAAGTGTCCACATTTGCCCAATAAGTCTAAGTTTGCCTGAAGACTCAGCCAGAAAGGAGGAACCTTGCATGCTACTTGCCTTAGAATTCCTTACCACCACTAGTCTGTTCCAAGAAGTCAGGAGTCATTTATTCATCTAAGATTTATTGAATTCTAACCCCTCAAGAAGCTTATAATTGAGTAAATAAGCACAATATTGTGTGAAAGCACTCAAATGCATAAAGAAGTATGCATAACTTTGGTGGAGAGGGACAGGATAAGAGGGAAGGGAAGTGATGCTAGAATCTAGGGTAGAGATGGGAGTTTAGGGATGGGGGATTGCCACATTGAAGTGGTGGGGGTGAGAAGGAAAGAATAAGCAAAGGAGTAGAAGAGTGAGTACAGCTGAATCAAGAGATCATAGGAAGTGAGATCATGAGGCACCATGCCATGCTACGAAGTTTGCACTTTAAAAGTTCTCAAGACTGTGAATATGTAAAATTATTATTTTTGTTAGATCACTCAAGTCTAGTAGAAAATGGCTTGAGATTAGAAAGGCTATACTTATATAATTAAAGTGAGAAATTATAAGGGCTTGAATAGTGATGCAGGTAAGGGAATAGATTGGAGGAGTATTCTGAATACCTACCTTGAAATTGGTCTACATTTTGGCTAAGAAATCATGAAGAATGTGCCTTTACCTTTTGTTCTGTGGAGCCGAGGATTAGAAGGAATTAAATATCCATCTTGGTGCTTTACATGTGGAGGTTGAATAATTATTAAAACTAAGTACTTTTGCATCTTAGCAGAACAAAATCACCAGGGTGGACCTAGTGACTTTTTTTAATTAAAAAAATAGCCTATTTTTATTAGGATTAAGTTAAAAATTATGTATCTGATATTGTCAGTTATAAATAGAAATTTCCAATAAGAACTTCTCAGATTACCAAGGATGGGGTAATACAGAAAGAAAATAAAAACCAAGAAGTGATTACTTCTAAATAAGCAGTTCTTTGCAGTGAAGAACTTGCAGGGCAAAACTCCAAAAGTCTGGTTTTCAGTATGTTGACTGATAAGATGATGAACTATATTTAAGCTTTTGTTTTCATTATTTTGTTCCAGGATTATAAAGGCTATAAATCAAATGTTTGTTGAGGCCCTGCTGTATGCAGGACACTGCTAGTTGCCAGGCTTTTTGTTGCTGTTAGTTGTCCAGGGAGAGACACAAATTAACAAAGAAGCTTAGAGTCTAGGTGATGAAACAAGACCTGTAATATAAAATTGTAACTGCAGACACAGAAGGCTGGATACCTATATGCCAAAAACATCGTACAGAAATCCTTGACTGATAGAAAATTGAACTGTTCTACATAAGCATACCTGTTCTGTTGCCTTCTTCATTTCTTAAAAATACTGTTTTTTATCCAGATGTATAGCCATGGAATTGAAATGGCTTGCCAGAAGCAGAAAGAGTTTGTGAAGAGCTCTGTGGCGTGTAAATGGAATCTTGCTGAAGCTCAGCAGAAACTTGGTAGCTTAGCACTGCATAACTCTGAGTCCTTGGATCAGGAACATGCCAAAGCACAAACAGCAATATCAGAACTGAGGCAACGGGAAGAAGAATGGCGGCAGAAAGAAGAGGCTCTAGTACAAAGAGAGAGAATGTGTCTGTGGAACATGGATGCCATTAGCAAGGATGTTTTTAATAAGGTATTATCTTTTATTGGGCCTACTGAAATAAGGAAAAACTGAAATGTTTGTACAAACCAGTTGTGCATATCTGATAACAAAACAACAGAATCCTGTAAACAGTATTCAATTTTGACAGTTTAGGAAAAGTGATCATTATAGAAACATGTATCCCAAGTAGTATCTAATGTTGGTAGTCCTTAATCCAATTATATGGCTGCAGCATAGCACACTGAATATAAATGTGGGTTCTAGAGTCAGACTGCCTCAAATGTCAACTTTGTCACAGCCTGGCTTTGTAACCTTGGGCAGATCACTTGCCTCAGTTTCCTCAAATACAAACAGCAGGTATAAAGATTAAGCAAGGTAACATCATAGAAGCAGGTAGCATCCTGGCATGTGGTAAAGCTCAGATGTTACCAGGGATTTCTGATACTGCTGTGCTTATCAGCTTGCTTTCAGTTTTTTTGTTGTTTAGTCGCTAAGTTGTGTCCAGCTCTTTTGCAGTCCCATGGGCTGTAACTCGCCAGGCTTCTCTGTCTGTGGGTTTTTCCAGACAAGAATACTGGAATGGGTTACCATTTCCTTCTCCAGGGATTCTTCCTGACCAAAGAATAAAACCCATGTCTCCTGCTTGGCAGGCAGATTCTTTACCACTGAGCCACCTGGGAAACCCAACACTAATGTAGTTACTGGTTTTATCAAGTAAAACAAAGTTTCTCACTGTTATTTACCAGTATGTATTTAGTAACCCTCAGATAGTAATCTGGACTTAGTGTTACAGGCATTACTGCTGAAAGGAGTAGTAAAATATTTATGCCAAGTTAGTAATTTATTAAGAACAGTCTTCTGTTTCTCACTGGATTGCATAGACCTTATTCTTTGACTTTTGTATCTGAAAAAGGGCAGTGAAATAAAGTCATTTTCATCTAAATGTGTAAAGTAGTACTTCTTTCTGTTTGTACTACACTCTGAAGCCTCACGTGTAGACTGCTCATTCTTGTCCAAGTCCACACTCATTTTATCCTTAACCTTCATTATTCTCTAGATGTATTGTGTAGCACTACTTGTTTCTGCTCTGGCATCCACTCTAAAAGCCTCTTCTTCCCCAGGCATCTTTAATTTCTTTCCTCTGAACTAGCTCTAGTCCTGCTGCAGCAATAAGTAATACACATAGGTAAATGTCCTGTGCTACTAGCCTATCAGTACTTTACTCTGTGATGAAGGTAAATTATAAGAGTATAACATGCTTCTCGTAAAAAAACAAAACATAGGCCTGTAAAATAGAGTTGAAAGGCTTCCTTCATTTCCCATTTTCCAGAGATAACCTCTGTTAACAATGAGTCATATCTTTCTGGACTTTCTGTGCTTGTACCAAATTATATATTTTTCTTTCCCCTCAATAGAATCATTATTTAACAGAATGATTCACTATCTCTGTGTATATTGTTCTAAGAGATGTGCCTTAAGTGTTACTTTATTTATGTTTTGCATTTATACCCCAAAACTATTTAAAATGATCTTTTTATAATAGAGGGAATGGTCAAAACAGTGTTCTTTTGTTTATACAGTTATTGTCTCTTAACACAAAATATTTTTGTCTCTGCTTTTAATTATTTTTTTTCTTAAGTTGGATTCTAATGTAGCCCACATTTATACCAGAATTAATTAGGACTATCTTTATGTTCCAGTCATTTGCTGAAAATCATGCATTCATTTTGTTGGGGAGCTTGAGACTTGAGAGGACAGGTCTAGATCTGCGCTGTCTGACAGCTTGATAGTTGCTAGCCATCTGTGCTGTTGAACACTTGAAATGTAGCTAGTCCAAACTGATATGTGCTATAAGTGTAAAATACACACCAGATTCTGATGGCTTAGTACCAAAAAAGTAAAATATTTCATTAATAATTTTTATATTGCTTACATGTTGAAATAATAATATGTTGGATATGTTGGGTTAAATAGATACATTATTTCATCTGTTTCTTTTTTTAATGTGGCTGATAGAAAACTTTACAGTTGTGACTTGGATTGTATTTCTCTTGGACAGTGCTGGTCTAGATGGCAGGATATACAAAGAGAAAAAAAATGCTTTTATTTTGTAATATATAAACTTGTGTGTTTCCTGACTATAAATTGGCAGAGAGCTAGTTTTTCATTTCCGTTGTTGGCAGTGATGATCTCAAGGTTTAAATGTGATCACATAATGTTCTGAGAAACTTTTTGCCAGTTTTTGTGGCCAAATTAAAACTTCATCTTGATCTGTTTTATGACTTTAACTGAAAATAAGCACTTCCTTAATAGAAATTTATACGTGATTTCAGAATCAAACTGTTTACCTCTCCTAAGAAAAGTTTATAACAAAGGTCTATTTTAGGTTTATGTCTTATCAAAAATTTTGTAGTGAATATACTCTATAATCTTTTAATTTCTGAGTTTGTTTCCAGCAAGAACTTCAAAGATTAGATATCATATTACCTTTTTATAATGTCTATAAGGAGGATTGCTGGGTTTTCAATATCTGAGAAAGAAGATCCAATTAGAATATATTAGATTTTAAAATATATTCAATTTTAACTTCAAAATTTTTTTCTTAGAGTTTTATTAATCAAGATAAAAGAAAAGAAACAGAAGATGAAGATAAATCAAAATCATTTATGCAGAAACATGAGCAGAAAATTAGACATTTTGGTAAGTCTACTACTTGAGTTTCCTTCTTTTGTAATGTTTGGTATCATAAATATATGTACAGAAAGTGAATTTATAAAATAGAAACAAACTCCAGTTGTATAGCTACTTCTGGCACAGTTCTATGGCTTGTTTTAGAGCTGTACATAAAAAAATAGAGTGACAGAGTAAACTGAATTGTGAAAAAAAAGCAAAATTCAACCTGTTCGTATAATGCTGCCCTCTAAGACCTGGTTGTCGTTTTTGTTTTTACTACCTAGACTCTTTGCGTGTCCCAACTAGTCCCTGCTTTTGTCTTTTTTCATCTTTGCTTTCTTGGTATCTTATTATCTTACTGTTGTAAAATTAGCATTTTTCAGATTTTGGACATGATGCTGTACAATTCATGCAGATCCTTCAACTGTTATTCAGATAAATAACAAGTAATCGAATACAGTCTATAATAAGTAAGAGAAATACATATACAAAGAACTGAAAAATAGTTTTCTCTATTGGAGAAAAATGATAGGATGGGGATTGATTTAAGTGAAGGCTTCCCAGAGGAGGGAACATCTGAGTTAGATTTTGAGGACCATCTAGGCACTTTCCTGTAGATAAAGGGAGGTAAGGCAGCAGCCACAGCATGTACGAAGCCAGAGTCGGGAAGTAGTGTGATATGTCCTAAGAATTATAAGCAGTGACAATACTGCTGGAGTGAAAGTGCTACTGGGGAGTATAATGTGTCAATTTAGTAAATATATGTTAATAAACTTTTTAAGTGACATTTTGAGACTTTTTTCTATTGGTGTTTTTCTCCCAAAGTATTTAGAATATCATTCATCCTTATGTCAGTATAATGGATACTACTTTAGTTTTTGTTTTTCTTTTTTGTAGTTTATTCATATATTAATTTTTCTCATACTTTTTATTTTAAAAAATGAAATAGGCTATGTATTCTGTTTAATTCAAGAGTAGTTTCTGAAGAAGTAAAGTTTATTTTTGCACATATTACCATTCCAGCATTATTTATTATAGAAACAAATAGAAAAACTATGATCATCTTCAAGAGTTGATTTTGTCTCCATTATTAAATAGGTAGTTTAAAACCTTTAACATTTAGTGGCACCCTTTTTCATGGCCCTTACAAGTGTCACTAACCCTTTCATATATTCTCTTTCCTTCGAAAGAGACCAAAATGGATAGGAATTTTGTGCCTGAGTAAGTTACAGTGCTGCCATGGAGAAGTAAACAGGAGAAGCAGTGGTCTCTCTGAATAGTTGATGGAGTTGAAAATACTCCCTCTTCAGAAGTGTAACAAAGCTAAGGCAAAATTTCTGTATAGGATTTATTTTATGGCATCAGGTATCAGAAATAAGGATTTCTTTAGATCTGACCCCTAGAAGTTACTACTTAAATTCTTTAACTGTAGTTTGAGAAGAAGTTTAAAGTCATTTAAATAATCATTATGTTTTTCAGAATTTAAAATGACCTAGTCACTGTATCCAAAGTGTTGGGGAAATAACTATAAAGCTTGTAAAACTCTTTATGAGAAAATTAGGCAAGAACACTGGAGGGGGTTGCCAGTTCCTTCTCCAATGCATGAAAGTGAAAAGTGAAAGTGAAGTCGCTCAGTTGTGCCCAACTCTTGGCGACCTCTTGGACTGCAGCCTACCAGGCTTCTCCGTCCATAGGATTTTCCAGGCAAGAGTACTGGAGTGGGGTGCCATTGCCTTCACTACAGGAGTGTAAATTGGTGTAACCAGTTTGGAAGATTTTCTTGTAAAATTGAACAAGGCAAGTGCCAACAGCCAGAAATTGTCCTAGATACATACTCTTGAAAAAAATTTCTCAACATGTGGTCCAAGGATACTCAAGGGTCTTCAAGACCCTTTCCAGAGGCCCTGAGTCAAAATTATTTTTATAATAATACTAAGATGTTATTTGTCATTTTCACTCTCCTTCTTGCATGAGTGTGCAGCTTGGATTGATACAGAAGCAGATGTATGAGTACAGCTATCTTTTAAGCCCAGACTTCTAAAATTGTTTGTTTTGGAAATATAGTTTAAAGATATATATTATATGTTTAAAATGTTAACATGTAATGAGTTATTATATTTCAGTTAATATTTAATTCCTAAGTTTAATTTCTAACATGTAATTATTGATAGATACAGCCCACATAAACAGGAGCGCTTTAGGTTCCTCAACAATTTTCAGGAGCATGAAGCAGTCCTGAGACCATAAAGTTTGATAATTGATGGCCTAGAAAAACCCCTATGTATGTGTTTCATAGAAGTGTTCATAGTAGCAAGAAGTCTGGGAACACCCCTAGTATCTGTTAATAGTAGAATGAATAAATTGTGGTATATTCATTTAGTAATATACTAATCAGCATTGGCATGGATAAAAAAACAAGAAACTGAAAAAAACAAGTCTCAGAATGAAATATCTGCTATTATTTTTAAAGTATTTTATATTTTAATAAGCAGAACTAAGTAAATATATTGTTGAGGGATATATAAATAAGCAGTAAAAACTGAAGAGACAAGGAGTGATTGACAAGTCACAGTTGTAACCTCAGAGAGATGAAATGCTCATTTTTGAGATGTGTATAAGAGACAGTGTCACTGTATTTATTTTATGGCATCAGGTATCAGAAATAAGGATTTCTTTAGATCTGACCCCTAGAAGTTACTACTTAAATTCTTTAACTGTAGTTTGAGAAGAAGTTTAAAGTCATTTAAATAATCATTATGTTTTTCAGAATTTAAAATGACCTAGTCACTGTATCCAAAGTGTTGGGGAAATAACTATAAAGCTTGTAAAACTCTTTATGAGAAAATGCTAAAATGCTATTTTCCAATTTTTTAAATGAGGAAAAACATTTATTTTTAATTGATTTCCTTGTGTTATTGTGTATTTCTCAGTAAGACATTTGTCCTCAGTTTTGTTTTTACTCATGTTCTGATGTGGAACTTTAACATACAGAAGTTCATTTTGTGTCTAGAGAAAGGATTTATTGCTGAACTATTGAGGTAGCCTTGTAGAATTTCCATGATGATTCTTGGATAACTTTCTTGGTTGGATGAGTCTAAATAAAGCTCAGCACTTTGCTGATTCTGTGATTACTTGGGTGGTATCAACTTTTTGACCAAATTTCTTACTAATTTGGGTAAAGATGACAGAACACCTTTAGTAGCATTTGGATTAGTTTGGTGTTTTGAAGCAAAATGGCAGCATTTCCAAATATACTTAACCAACTTTAAAAAGAGTTTATTTTCTGTGTCTAAACAGTGATCATAATTAAATGGTTAACATGACTAAAATGGTTAAACTATATTTACTATTATAACACTGACTGGATTGGTTTCCCATGCAGTATTTTACTATATCAGACATATTTTAGTAAATAAGAGGAAATGTAATTTTTCTGAATCTTTTATTAAGTCTTTGTTGGGTCAGTGTAGTTTACTTTTGAGAAGTAAAGGTTTGAAAAGAAAGGTTTTGCTTTCTTTTCCATCTTTCCAATAGAAAAATTTGTATTCTATGAATAAATAATACTGAATCTCCTGAAATGATCTGTACTTAACTTTAGCCTAGAATGACCGACCAGCCATGTCTATTTGCCTGGGACTTTGGGCTTTCCCTAGATACAGGGCTTTTATAGCTTTAAACCAATCACTGTACTTTGAAAGTGAAAGTGAAGTCGCTCGGTCGTGTCCGACTCTTTGCGACCCTGTGGACTGTAGCCTACCAGGCTTCTCTGTCCATGGGATTCTCTAGGCAAGGATACTGGAGTGGGTTACCATTTCCTTCTCCAGGGGATCTTCCCGACCCAGGGATCGAACCCGGGTCTCCCGCATCAGAGTCAGACGCTTTTAACCTCTGAGCCACCAGGGAAGCCCATCACTGTACTTTATCCTGACAAATTATTTGAAATAAAATTTGCCATGAATTTTAAAAGCTATTTCCAATATGCTGGTATTGCCTTATTATCTATCTTCATTTGCTCTTTTACCATAACATTTCTATGGTAATACGAGCTACCTTTAAAGATAATCATTTTAAAATGCCATTTCTTTGCTTACAGGAGGAAAGTATTTGACATTCATGGCTTAATTTTTGTTTTACAGGTATGTTAAGTCGATGGGATGATAGTCAGAGATTTTTGTCTGACCATCCATACCTTGTATGTGAAGAAACTGCTAAATATCTTATTTTATGGTGTTTTCATCTAGAAGCTGAACAGGTATCATGTGAAACTTGAATTTCTGAGAACCTTAGTGGAATGCTGATTTGCTTTTTGTTTTTCCCATTACTTTAAATGTAAGCAGGAAGGTCATTAAATGGAATTCCAATTTTGTCTTGTTTTCAAGATCTGCTTGAGCTTACTGTTGGCATCTTTCTTTAGTTATTTCAGTTAGCATAGGGAAACTTTTTTCCAGTGTGCTTTCCCTGCCTTCCTGTCCCCTCATCTCTCTTGTTCCCATATACTATAAACCTTTTTATTTTTTAACCTATTAAAAACTCATGTTTTAATAATCCAAATAGTAATCACAACATTAAGTATATTTCTTGTAATTTGAATCTGTTTATTTTCAGAAAGGGGCTCTAATGGAACAAATAGCACATCAAGCAGTTGTAATGCAGTTTATTATGGAAATGGCCAAAAACTGTAATGTGGATCCAAGAGGATGTTTTCGCTTATTTTTCCAGAAAGCCAAAGTAAGTAGCTATTTGGTATTATTATTTTCTTTATTTTTTTATTGAAGGATAATTGCTGTTTGGTATTATTAAATGGGAAAGTTAAGGTTTAGCTGAAACCTATTTTTGTCCATACACATCAAAGGAGGCCATCTAACCAGGATGCCACAGGCTAGATTCTGTAGATTTTATAATGAAAAGAAAAATTATATTGCTGTTTTTATGCTAATTTAGATTTTAAGAGGCTGTACTATATAGCATTATGTGAACTTGAGACCCATTTGCATGAATGTATACAGGAAAATTAGAGGAATGGTTTGAGAAAATAAACCTGTAGTTCATAGAATATTATGCAGTTTTCAAGATTGTATGAAAATTGTATGAAGTATTTTTAATCTGAGAAAATGCTTTGCAATAAAGCGAAAAGACACAACACACATATATATACAGGATGATGTCAGCTGTATTAAAGAAAAATAGATAAGTTTAGAAAGATCGACATTTCACGCTCACTAAATTAGTAATGATTTAAAAGTTGTACAAGAAGTAAAGCAATAGTAATTCATATTAACTGCCTGCTGCTGCTGCTGCTAAGTCGCCTCAGTAGTGTCCGATTCTGTGCGACCCCATAGACGGCAGTCCACCAGGCTCCCCCCGTCCCTGGGATTCTCCAGGCAAGAACACTGGAGGGGGTTGCCAGTTCCTTCTCCAATGCATGAAAGTGAAAAGTGAAAGTGAAGTCGCTCAGTTGTGCCCAACTCTTGGCGACCTCTTGGACTGCAGCCTACCAGGCTTCTCCGTCCATAGGATTTTCCAGGCAAGAGTACTGGAGTGGGGTGCCATTGCCTTCACTACAGGAGTGTAAATTGGTGTAACCAGTTTGGAAGATTTTCTTGTAAAATTGAACAAGGCAAGTGCCAACAGCCAGAAATTGTCCTAGATACATACTCTTGAAAAAAATTTCTCAACATGTGGTCCAAGGATACTCAAGGGTCTTCAAGACCCTTTCCAGAGGCCCTGAGTCAAAATTATTTTTATAATAATACTAAGATGTTATTTGTCATTTTCACTCTCCTTCTTGCATGAGTGTGCAGCTTGGATTGATACAGAAGCAGATGTATGAGTACAGCTATCTTTTAAGCCCAGACTTCTAAAATTGTTTGTTTTGGAAATATAGTTTAAAGATATATATTATATGTTTAAAATGTTAACATGTAATGAGTTACTATATTTCAGTTAATATTTAATTCCTAAGTTTAATTTCTAACATGTAATTATTGATAGATACAGCCCACATAAACAGGAGCGCTTTAGGTTCCTCAACAATTTTCAGGAGCATGAAGCAGTCCTGAGACCATAAAGTTTGATAATTGATGGCCTAGAAAAACCCCTATGTATGTGTTTCATAGAAGTGTTCATAGTAGCAAGAAGTCTGGGAACACCCCTAGTATCTGTTAATAGTAGAATGAATAAATTGTGGTATATTCATTTAGTAATATACTAATCAGCATTGGCATGGATAAAAAAACAAGAAACTGAAAAAAACAAGTCTCAGAATGAAATATCTGCTATTATTTTTAAAGTATTTTATATTTTAATAAGCAGAACTAAGTAAATATATTGTTGAGGGATATATAAATAAGCAGTAAAAACTGAAGAGACAAGGAGTGATTGACAAGTCACAGTTGTAACCTCAGAGAGATGAAATGCTCATTATTGAAACTGATCTCTAAAATACTAGTATTGATCTGTTTTCCTGATTTTTGTGGGTACGTAGTAGGATTTTTGCCCTGTAAGTTGTACATATATTTTTTATGTGATTTTTTGCATATTTGATACATTTGAACATACACAATTAGAAGAAAATGTACCAGAAGTTTAATTTTGATTAGACTTGAGTCTGTCTCTTTAGAACTGAACAACTCTGAAGCCATAGATGTTAACATTTTGTTCTTAATATTTTTTTTAATTAAGGAATAACTTTCATGAACTATTTGCTTTGTGAAAGGTATTCTAAGCACTTCACATGGATTAACTCATTAAACATTCATAACATTTTATAAGGATAATTACTTTTTTTTTTTTTTTACAAATGAGGAAGTTAGCATAGAGAAATTGAGCAAGTGACCCATAGGTTGCTTAATAAAATGAAAATGAATCAAGTCTCTCTAGATCTAAATACCTAGGGTTTAGGCATGCAGTAAGGTCAGCATTTGTGTCACTTGATTCCTTTAATGGTTTGTTACATAACCATTTCAGAAGGATTACTTTTGGATATGAAGGCTAACATTGCATGTGTCTCCCTAAGTACCATTTATTGACTATAAAGTGAAGTGTTATAAAGAAATGACTCCTAAATTCATTAAAAAAAAAATACAGAATAGCAGCACAAAACATTGTGTGTATTATTTGTATAGATATTGATGCTAATAACTAATCCATAGGTTTTAATGCAGTTACACAACCTAAACTACATTAAAGAGAAAAATCACACTGCAGACAAATGGACCCAGTGATAATTCAGGAATGAGACTTTGACAAAATCTTTTCCACCACTTGAACTTAAAACCTATGTTCTATTGTGTAGGATGTGCTCTGTGTCATTTTTTTAATCTGCAAAGGAAATATTTATAAATGGAGGCTACTGCCAAAAGGATATTTTGCATTAAGAATTTTCTTTATATTGTATACATTATGGAGAGAATTCCCCTCCCTCAACATAACTCACTGTACTTTTTTTTTCCCATAATCTTGAGAAGAAGGTACTTACGTAACTAAAACAGTAAGATATTTTCATACCAAAGTTAAATGTTGACTTTAATTGGTTTTTACCTTTTAACAAATAGGGATTTTAGGGTCAGAGAATTACTAACAGGTAGTAAGTGTTTCTGCATTAACTGACAGAGAATTAGAAGATTTAAAGAATATCCCTTGGCTGTTGCTTGGCAGTGGGACGAGGAGAGAAGAATGTGAGCCATTAAATGAGGACTGTTTTGGATCCTAATCAGGAATACAGATAAATCAAGAGAAATACAGAGGAAGCCTACTTTCTTTCATTACATTTGTGTGTATGTCTAAAGTAGGGTTGTTTCTTATTAGTTTGTTCTATTTTGCTGAAGCAGAGGGAAATGAAACAAACCAATCTATAATATTCATATAAAACAGGCAATTTTCAGAAATCTGACAGAGATCTTGGTGGTTTCTACATTAAACTGTTCACCTCATCTTTACTTCTTCCACTTCAGGCCTGGTATATGCTTTGTTAGAGTTTACTGTGTGGTCAGAAATCTTGAAAATCAGTCTTTTTGTTTGTTTTTTCAAGGCAGAGGAGGAAGGTTATTTTGAAGCATTCAAAAATGAACTCGAAGCTTTCAAGTCAAGAGTCAGACTTTACTCTCAATCACCAAATTTTCAGCCTATGACAGTTCAGAATCATGTTCCCCATTCTGGTGTTGGATCTATAGGTTTATTAGAGTCCTTACCACAGGTAAGTTGAAAAGTAAATATTTTATAAATATATTCACATAATATTTGTTCTTTTGGACTTCTCTTTCTTCTTGTATGTGTGGTCATTTTAAATATTCTTGCCTCAAAAGAACTCTGAGTTTCATCTCATGCCATGTTTTGGCATTAAGTTTTATCCATCTCTTAGATATTTTAGAGAGACACCAAATTCTACTCCTTTAAATACAGAAGAGATGAGGACTATCTAAGCATTCTTAAGGGCACATGTGACCTATTGATCATCTAAGTCATAAACTTCTTAAGATGGCTCCAACATCCCATCCTGAGTAGAACTATATTGTTAGAATTAAAGATGGATTAGCTCCGAGCATATACCCAAGTAGCAACTGAGGTGATTTATTGCATGAGTTTATTAGTATTATCTTTTTAAATGTTGGTGTTGCCTACCAGATAAAACATTTTAGTACAAATTAATGTAACTTACACTGAACTGTTCTTTCTGGTAATATTGGTCAACTGTTTAAGCATCTTAGAAGTCTGCGATTAGAGTAACATAAAATTATCTCACTAGCGTGAAAGAATTTATGTTAAAAAGAGGAAGTTGGACCACTGGGTCTGCCTGATTCTACTTAGAATTACAATTTTAAGTTATCACTAGGAAGTTGCTGCCCATTTTGGTTTTACTAGCATTTAAATTGAACCAGTCATCTCTCATTTTCAGACCAGCTTTAGCATTTTAGCCTGTTGCCTACATAGTGAAAGGGAAGTCTCACTCAGAAGACAGTATGAAGAGAGACCTGTATTTATTTTTAATTCTCAAAGAGTTGTAGGAATTGAGATTTTCATTGCCTTGTCTTTATAGCTATAATTTCACTAGTCCAGTTATTTGTAGGCCAAAGGGACAATTTAAGGAAAGTAATTGATCATATTTAACTCAGCCAAAAATGTAATTCTCAAGAATAAGCAAGAAAATCTGAATTTTAAATAATTAGTCATGTTACCCCTTAGACATGTAAGAAACATTCTCCCTCAGTTTGTCCCCAGATTACCTCTTAATGCTGTTTTAATAAAGTGATGTTTATCTCTGCAGTTCTGTGAAAAGTAGCCCAACAGGAACGCAGTCTTTAAGAAATTTTATGACTAAGTCACTGTCAAGTCCAACATATAAACCTCCTAAAACTAAGGTGTCACATAATGAATGCAGAGGAAAAAAGACTTTTGAGGATGCTGCTGATTCTAAGCATAAGAGGGGAAAGAGAAGATTTCAGCTAGAGCCATAGAAACACAGTCACCTGCTTGAGGAAAGGATATGATGGAAAACAACCCGAGGGATCAAGTTGTCAACTGAGAGATTTGGAAGAAGAGCTTAAAATAACAACTTATTTTTATTATATATCAACTTATAGATTACAAAACACTTGTATGTAGTATCTCATTTAATCTTCTCAAAAAAACTCACTTTATGGATGAATAAAGTGAAGCTCCTGTAGGTTACGTAGTTTGCTTGAAGTCAGTACAATAAGTGATGGAGCTATTATGCTAATCCTGGATTTCTGTCCTACTCCACTGCTCATTCACCTACATCATAAACTGTTGTTGAATCATATACTAGAAATATGACAAGATGCTCAGTTGTGTGCTCTTGGGAAGAACTGGTCTCTGAGACAATAAATGTGTTGAGAATGTTACTGGATGAGAATATGGGGTAATCAGTGGGATTTAAGTGTACATTAAGTTAGGTATATTGAGTGCTTTTTATTTTTTTAAGTCTCTTCAGTTCTTAGGGCTTCACTAGTGGCTCAGCAGTAAAGAACCCACCTGGAATTCAGAAGAATCAAGTTCAATCCCTGGGTTGGGAAGATCCCCTGGAGAAGGGAATGGCAACCCGCTCCAGTATTCTTGCCTAGGAAATCCCATGAACAGAGAGGAGCCTGGCAGGCTACTCTCCATGGGGTCACAAGAGTCGAACATGAAACCACCATTACTGCCACCTTCAGTTCTTACGGAATTGGGTAGATGAATTTTAAAGAATCTCTTTAGCTACTTCTTATAGTCAAAATTCTCTCATAAAAAACTGGAACCTAGTCTTAATAGAGAGTAACTGTAAGCTCTGTTGGACCTGGATGGTCAGAAAAGGTCTTTGCAGCCTGTCTCTTTGGAGAATGGGATAATACAACAATCTATTAATAATCTTTTATAAAACTTAAACTTGGACAACAGTTCAGCTCTTAATCTCTTTTTTTAATTGACAACAATCTTATGAGATAGACCAAATACCAGTATCCTTAATTTTGAGAGAACTGAACCAAGGCCCCCTGAACAGAGATGTAAGTAAGAGTTACCTTAGGCTTATCCTATATACTAGCTTTTACTGTTACTAACTTTTGATGAATTATTTTCTCTGAGGATGGCATTATACTAAGTGGAAGAGTCAGGGTTAGAACTTAGGTCCAAGGTTACTTTAGTGTACCAGACTTCAGTCAGTTATTTGTGCCAATCCCTTCATAAAAAACCTTATTGACAATAATACAACTAACTTCTTGTTCATTTTTTGACTTTTACAATAAAAGAATCAAAAAGTATTATACTTATTAAAAAGATTTTTGAGAACACTTCCTCCCTTTGGGATGGAGAGATCTGATATCTATGCCCTGTATGGACTGTTTTCCTCATTGATGTTAAATAAACAGATAAAAGTAGGTGATTCATGATAAAACTAAATTGCTAGGAGATACTGAGAACAACTGAGTAGACAAAATTGAATTATTGGAAGAATTTCCTTAAAGTCCTGGGTCTTAAGGGCTTATGTCTCTATTCATGGTGCTTTAGTAATAGTGGTTTTATTTTTGCATTTATTGAATAAGGTTTTCTGTTCCTAGTTTTAGAAATGAACAAAATTAGAACATCTTTGAGTTCTTCTGTTTAAAAAAATAAAACCTAAATTACACTGTTCTTTTGTTTTCAACTTTTTAAATACAAGTCTCTTTCAAAAGATTTCTCACTTGAGTTTGTTTTAACCTTTGAGAAACCAAAATAGATTCTGAAGGTAGCTATAACTTTCACTTAGTAAATAGTTTTTTACCTTATTCTAATGTTTTTGTAATTTTAATATTTATTATTATAATTAGATAGTAATCATCATAATACCTTGCTGGCTTAAAGCCATTTATCTTTTAAATTGTCAATAGCTGTATACATACAGTCACATAGATATAGCCTTATATGATTAGTTAAAATTATAGTTTGCTTAAATGGAGGGAAGAGGTAGTGTCTATTACATTTCTTTTTTACAAATATCATTCTGTCTTTGCCACATCTCTTTGGATTAAGTGGTAGTAATCTGTTTTTTTTTTTTTCTTTATCGTCTCCGGTTTCAACCAAAGTCTGACTTCAACGTTCATCTTTTTTTCTATTCTGCTATACTACAAAGAGAGAGAATGTGAAACTGAATATGTAGTTGCATGTACTGACATATAACTGATGATCATCCATTCTTTCCTCTCTATACTTTTCAGAATCCAGATTATCTTCAGTATTCTATCAATACAGCTCTCTGCAGTTTAAACTCAGTGGTACATAAAGAAGATGATGAACCGAAAATGATGGACACTGTATAATTTGGTTAAGACTGCTGAAGCCAAGTACTATTTTGTTACAAGAAAGGAAGAACTTGGCTATTTTCTTGACACTTTTATGGGTGCTGCACTTTATTTTGTTCGGTTTTTGATGGGAGGGAAAACAGAGTACTGAAACGTTTTGTAAAATTTTTTTTATGTGCTGCTAGTTTTTTTTTTGTTTTATTTTTTCCTGAAGAGAGGAGTGGTACCATATGTTGCAAGAAGTCAAACTGGACTTTTTTTGGGTTTTTTGGCTACTAAATTTGCCTTTAACCTTACTGTTCTCAATTTTGGAATCAAAGTATGAAAATCTGCACAAATGCAATGTTTACAAGAACTGGTTGATTCTAGGAGGCATCTGCTACAGTCTTTTTATATGGATATGTACATGTCCTACTCTACAAAAATGATTAAAGATTAAAATGTATCCTATTGCTAATTTAGCTGTCAAATCTGGTGTTTCATCATATTAAAAGCAATAAATCAGTAGTGGATAATCTGCTTTACTAAATAAGCTGGGTAGTACAAAGTAAAACAGTCTTTCCCCTTAAAATAATATTACATTTGTTTCCTCAGCACCATCAGTTAAATCCTTAACTATAGTATCAATTTTATAGGGATACTAAATTAACCCCCAAGTATTCTCAGATGTATTTCCCTTAGAAGTTGATTTTACCCTATTGACATTTTAGCATTAGGGTTATATAGTGATATAAAAAGTGATAAAGCTCATAACTTTTTTCTTAGTAAGATCCAACTTAAAGTTCACTCTTAATTTCTTGACATAGTCTGGGATCTCTCAGGGAACAAGTTTTAAAAGAACTAAAGGCCTGTAAGAACAAATAGGAAAAGTAATCTGATTTTTTAAGTTACAGTTATTGTTTTACTCTGATGTGGCCCAAAGACTTTTTTAAAAGGCAAGAGAAATCTTTTGACATGAACTACTTATTTCTAAGAATTTGGTGATGCTTATTGGTAATGATGGCTTTTACTACATTTGTCATTCCTCTCTTAGCTCAGTTACCATAGAATGCTTCTGAGCTTTATTACTTACCTATATAATTCACTTTAAATATGCCAGGATATTTGACAGTTCATTTTACTAGGATTGAGATAACAGTGTTAATTATGCTATCCTTATTATTTGAGGATTAACCTTCTGACTTACAGGAACATGAGCTTTGATTTGCATCAGATGTAGTCTTTGGTGGCTCAGTCCCATTGGGACTAGTAGTAAACATGTAGAAGATGACTAAATGGGATTTGGACTACATGTCTGAATTTGAGAAGCCACCCACATGGTGATCAGATCTGTGATGGTGGCTTCATTTGCACCTTGTTTTAAAGTAACCTGAGGTGATAAGGCACTTAGTACTCATAGAAACAGATTGGAATTGAATCATACATATGTAACATCACAATCTTCCTGGTTTTCAGAATAAAACTTGTTTTTGTGCTTTTAATATATACTCTATAATAAAATGTTTGACTAATTTATGTGGTAGCATTCATCAGCCTATATATATATTTTTTTAACCAGTGACCTAGTTATAGAAGTTTCTGCTTCTGCCTTTTTTTTTTTTTCCCTATTTTGGAGCAAGCTCTTGTTTTTTCTGTCCTATCAAATGGAGAATGAATATAGGAATAAAATTCCCAGCTTCATAGAAAAGTAACTTGAGCCATTACTTTCTATTTCTCAACCTCACTTTTCCCCAAGATTTGCCTGTAAGCTCTAAATTGTTTTTAATTTCATTTTGCCTTAGAGATGATAAAAACTGAAGATTAGAAGGAGAGAAATTACCAACAAACTAAGTACACTGTTCCTGGAGGATATTTTTGGTTTCTATTTTCTAAAATACGAATTATTTAAGAACTATTTAAAATTTGGTTATGTATATGCTTTTACTTAGGAAAGTGTTGTATGTTTTCAATGTGAAAGTGATTGCATTTATTTTGGGAGCTACTGACTGACGCCATAATTTGCACCTAAAGACTATAACTTACAGTTTAGCAGTACTTTAGTACTCAGAACAATAAATTGACATCCTTTTTATTTTTCTTTATTTTACTAAGAACGAATTCCCATTAGGAGAAATGTCTTCTGTTTCTTAAATAATAAGGGTATACTAAGCAAAAGAATAATTTATTTTTCAGTTTTCACAATTTTCTCCAAACAAATTATACAAACCATGGAAAATCTAAACAAATGAAGTATCTTTGATATCAGAGTGTCTATCAGAGATTCTTACTTCATTTGATAAATTAATCTTCTAATGAAAGATATTTTTAAAATAGCTATCACTACATTCCTTGTTAGTTCAGTTTTATCAGTGGTGGTAGATATAACAGATTTAAGTCAAAGATTATTCTCTAGGAGAGAGAGATGAGTAATATTCTCATCCAGTTATACCATGGGTTCTTTCAAATTTTGCCTAGTGAGCTCACATTCTCCTGTAATTTTTCTCTAGGAAAATTGGGACTTCTGTCAGACTGGCATTCCTATTACCCTTTTAAAAGTAAACTAAAATGGTGCCAAAAAAACATAAATACAGTTTAGTAGTGGCTTTACAAGTTTAAAACATTGATTGTGAGTTTAGGCAAAGTGATTCTCAAGTTAATCTTGGGATATTTTCAGAGAAAAATAAAAAGATGTCAGTTTACTGTTCTCAAAGTTGGTCATGTATTTCAGTTCTTAAACTGATACAGGACAGAAATGTACTTATCAACTGAGGGTCAGGCTTTTCATGTCAGTTTTGCTTCTATATCCTATGCATTTAAAAAGTGCACATTCATTTCCCATCTGTAATGGACATGTATGTGCTATTTCACAGGTCTTCTGAGAAGCTGACTCATCTAATAAGTATTTGCTTGCTTACAATGTAAGCTGATGGTGGGGAGAGGTACAGTGATGAATAAAAGTTGATTATGAATTGCTTAAAATCTAATGATGAAGTTGAAACCATTGTCATAAGCCTCGAAGAATAAGACTTAAAGTTTTCATCTTTTCTAAGTATGAAATTGATTTTTTTTAATTCCCACATATTTCACTTGTTTCTTTAAATGACATTTGTCATGCTGCTTACTCTTCAAACACTTTTAGAGAGTCCTTTGGTAAAATATGACACATCACCAAACTGATTCACACTTTGGTGACATTATTCCACCATGCAGTTTCACATGCATAACAATTTTAACTTTTCACTCAGTGCTAAATGTAGTTATTAGTGAGCTGAAGGGGAAAAAAAAAAAGCTATAGCTGGATGCGGACTCTACAAAGTATATTGGCTTTTACCAGAAGCTTTAAACACAGATTATTTTGTGTTTAAAAATTTTAAACTATAACTTCTAAAATCAGAATCTTGAGTTGCAAAGATAGGAAGGGTGTTTTTGCAGTTGACCGGTGTCTTTTTTTCTTTTGTCAATGAAAAGACAACATATAAACATGTTTTAAAATTTATTGATGTTGAATATTATAGCAGTTTAATGAGGTCTTTAATAGGGATTTGTTTGATTCACAAACTATGAATGTTCAAAATATTTTGCTCAAATGCCACTGAAAATAGCTGGAGGGAAGTAGTTGTTGGGCAGGATTTAGAAATCTAAACTATTTCAATAAGAAATAGATATAAATAGAAAAAGAAATAAATGCAATAAATAAATAAAATTTCTGGAT
Organism: Cephalophus harveyi; assembly: GCA_006410635.1. Taxonomy (NCBI): domain Eukaryota; kingdom Metazoa; phylum Chordata; class Mammalia; order Artiodactyla; family Bovidae; genus Cephalophus; species Cephalophus harveyi. The sequence goes on along the minus strand of SJYT01048254.1, from coordinate 119,373 downwards.
GGTGCTGCTGCTGCTAAGTCACTTCAGTCGTGTCCGACTCTGTGCAACCCCATAGACGTCAGCCCACCAGGCTCCCCCATCCCTGGGATTCTCCAGGCAAGAACACTGGAGTGGGGTGCCATTGCCTTCTCCGCTCTGGATGGTACTAACTGCCAATTTGCATTTCCCACAACACACTCTGCTTATGAAAGGTGTACCAAAATAACTGTGGTGCTGTAGAAAACAGGGTAATGGTTTGAAGCCTTACTAGCTTTTTTTAACTAAGGCACAGCAGCTTCTGGCCATGGCAGTCAGCTCTGGACACATTTCCATGTGGCACACAGATCATAATGATAGGTATTACAGCAGAAAACAAGTTCTTTTTGTAATAGCACAGGTGTTTTCCAAAGTCATGGATGTATGCAAAACCTTAGTTTTGGGAGTGGAGAGGAAATGGTCACAGGAAGGACAGGTCTTGATTTTCATAGCCATGTTCTTCTATCCCTCTTTTTGATTCCCAAATCTGACAGTGTCAAGAAGGCCAGTATGGCTGCAATACTGCAGCAGGAAATAAAGGGTAAAAGGAAACCAACCTATATATGTACAAGTGTTCTAAGACAACCATCAGAAAGCAGAGATTAACTCAGAAGCCAATGAGACATGAGGGCAATAAAGGGAAGGTGAGTTAGAGTGGGCCCTGTGAGTTACCCCAGACCAAGTAATATCCACAGATCTGAATTTTCATTTAATGTTAATTCATTGATAAACTGGATAATTAGTACCCAACATTTTTAGAATGTACATACTAACATTGAAATAAGGCACTTATGTGAATATTTACCATAGTCCTTTTTAAAAGCCTTAGTACATTTTTGAAAGATCAATACTGAACTTTTAAAAATCAGAGAAAAGTCAGCTTTTTTTCCCCACAAGATACATAAGAATCACTTGCTAGCATTTGTATTGGAATAAAATGGGCCAAATTTCCAAAGGCAGTTAATAACAGCTTATACATTTAATCTAGCACCAAGTAAGAGAACTGAAGATATTGTCACATTTCTCCTCACCTCTCATATTGCCCCACTCTTCCTACCAAGCTACCACTGTACATAAGCATGCATCCTGTTGCCCCTCTAAGGAATCAAATCATTTTCATTTTTAAATGGCTGCGCAGATTATATTCACTGGCAGAATTCTTTCCCATTAAGGATAGCAGTGAACATGAGCAGGTGTCAACTTTGATTAGGAATAAAGAACTCTTCTAAACCAAATGAGTTTTTCCTGGTTCTTTTTAATATGTTGTGTAAATCCTTTTAATTCCTACACCTGTTTACTAGTTATGATTGTTATTTATGACAAAGGAGTTTCCCCCAGGCAAACCTGATCTATTTCCTAATGACAGAGTATTCTTACTTAACTTAATGCCATGAGTCTCCTTTCCTTCTTCCCTCCTTCCCTGCCTGCCTGCCTTCCTTCAATTTGCTACTCATCAAGGCAGATCATACATTGGGATCAAAAAAGAAACTGGCAAGTAGGTCCTAAAGTGCACATTTTTCAACCTGAGTAATTTGTGAAAACATGAGAGTTTAATTACATATTCTGTTGAAAATTCAACTTTGATGCTTTTACAAGAATTTACGGTGTCTATTTCTACCAAGTCATATCCCTCAGTACACAGGATTTTCAAAAGAAAATAAGTGATAGGAAAATACATTTTGCTATGTGCTAATTTATACATTTTTATTGCAAACTGAAAATCTGGAGTAAAGTGAAAGTTATGTTTAAAAACAAACAAAATACAGGATATACGGTTATCGAAAGGTTGCTAGTGTAAAGTGTAAAAAAACCCCAAACCTCAATAGTCAGGGGACCACAAGGGGGAGCTCTCATGCCTTGTGAAGACAGCACAGCCCAAAAGGAAGAAGGCAAGACTTCTGGCAAGAACTCAGCCAACGAAAAGCCATGGACTTGTTTACCACAGCCCTCCCAACTTCGTTTTCTCCTCTATAAAAGTATTGTCATTCCCATGCTGTGGGGAGGACTTGCACCTGGCTCACCATGGTTGTGACTCCAAATTGCAGTTATCTGCTGATGCTGAATAAACCCATTTTGCTGGAGAAATATCTGGCAATCTGAGGTCAATAAAAGGCAGCAGTGAATCTGCATCCTGCAACTAATCTATAAATTTAGTTGTTTCCCTCCCCACCAGGAATTCCATAGACAGTGTCCCACAGGTTGTGTGTATCACAGTGCTAGAGGTCTCTTTTTCGCATCACTGTCCACAAAAGCCTCTGATAAGATACTTTCCACAAGTGATATGGAAGTTTTTTGTTTTACTTCTCCAGAAAAATAAGGAAACTTTATCCACCACTTCTTTTCTGAACAAAACTTAGATTACCAATTGCCCTTTCAATTACACTCAACAATTTTCAAGTCTAGTTAGACATTTATAATGTTTTATAATTGTGCTGATTAAATTCTAATTTTATCTAGTTAGAAGGTAAATAGACAAAATACACCAAACATTTCAGAAGATGAATCTTCATAACTGACTCTTTTGGCACATCCTTAATTTCCAGGATAAAATCAGCAGAAATGAAACTAACATAATTTTCAAAGAATTTATACAGGCCAGAGTCTTCGGACAAGGAACTTGTAAATGCACAAGACAAGGAGCTTCTGCTCATCTTCCTAGTTACAATGCACTTTTCCTCATGGAGTAACGGATGTTTCCTGGTTTCTTTGTGGAAGTTTTGTTTGTAGGAAAGCATATACGTGTGGCCAGATCTTGTTGGTTTCTGTTCCAGAGAATGTTTCCAACACCCCTTTTTTCCTAAGGATAAAAAACAAACAAGACAGGTCTGATAATAAAAAAAGATCAAAGGCCAGTATCACTAATGAACATAGATGCAAAAATCCTCAGCAAAATACTAACAAACCAAATTCAACAGTTACGGATCATACACCATGATCAAGTGGCATTTGTCCCAGTTAGTTCAGTCACTCAGTCGTGTCCGACTCTTTGCGACCCCATGAATTGCAGCACGCCAGGCCTCCCTGTCCATCACCAACTCCTGGAGTTCACCCAAACTCACGTCCATCGAGTCAGTGATGCCATCCAGCCATCTCAGCCTCTGTCGTCCCCTTCTCCTCCTGCCCCCAATCCCTCCCAGCATCAGGGTCTTAAGGATGGTTCAATACATTCAAATCAATGTGATATCCACATTAACAAATTGAATAAAGATCATATGATCATCTCAACAGATACAGAATAGCTTTTGACAAAATTTGACATCCATTTTTGATAAAACTCTCAACAAAGTGGGTATAGAGGTAACATACCTCAGTGTAATAAAAATCATATATGACAAGCCTAGAGCCAGTATAATAGTGAAAAGCCAAAGAAACAAGACAAAGATGTCCACTCTCACCACTTTTGTTTTGGAATTCCTAGCCATAGCAATCAGAAGGGGGCGTGGGAGCAGGGGTGGGCAGTCCAAATAGGAAAGGAAGAACTAAAACTGTCACTTCAGCAGACGACATGATACTGTATATAGAAAAGCCTAAAGATGCCACCCAAAAACTATGAGAACTAATAAATGAATTTAGTAAAGCTGCAGGATACAAAATTATAGAAATCTGTTGCATTTTTATACACTAATAAAACACGATCAGAGAAATTAAAAACAATCCCACTTACAACTGCATTAAAAAAAAAAAACAGGAATAAATCTAATCAAGCAGGTAAAGAACCTATACTTGGAAAACTATAAGGCACTGATGAAAGAAACTGAAAAAGACATTAAAAAATGGAAAGCTATATCCTGTTCATGGATTGGAACAATTAGTATTGTTAAAATGACCATACTATGCAAGACAATCTACGGATTCAATGCAATGCCTAACAAAATACCAACAGCATTTTTTTTTTAATGTTTATTTTTGGCTGTGTTGGGTCTTCATTGCTATGTGGGCTTTCTCTAGGTGCAGCAAGCGAGGGCTACTCGTGGTACGAGGGCTCCTCATTGCAGGGGTTCTCCTGTTGCAGAGCACAGGCTCTAAGGCACTCAGCAGTTGCAGCTCACAGGCTCATTAGTTGTGGCAGGTGAGCTCAGCTGCCCCGTGTCATGTGGGATCTTCCTGGACCAGGGATCAAACCAGCATCCCTTGCATTGCAAAGTGGATTCCTAACCACTGGACCACCAGGGAAGTGCCCAATGGCATTTTTCATGGCACTAGAACAAAAATTCTAAAATCTGGATACACAAAAGACCCCAGATAGCCAAAACAATCTTGAGAAACAACAGAGCTGGAGACATCATGCTCCCTGACTTCAGACTATACTGCATAGCTACAGTAACCAAAATAGTAATGGCACTAGCACAAAACCAGACACACAGACCAGCGGAACTGAATAGGCAGGCCAGAAATAACCTGCAGTATGGTCAGGCTAATCTATGACAAAGAAGGCAAGAATATACAAGGGAGAAAATGCAGCCTCTTCAATAAATGGTGTTGGAAAAACTGGACAGCTACACACAAAAGAATAAAACTAGATTACTTTCTCACACACTATAAAGAAAATCAAGAAGGATTAAAGACCTAAATGTAAGATCTGAAGTCATAAAACTTCTGGAAGAAAACACAGGCAGTACACTCTTTGAAATCAGCCTTAATATATATACAACATGTATATACATTGTGTGTGTATATATATATAGTGTGTGTGTGTATATATTTTATATATATATATATATGATCTGTCGCCTCAGGCAAGGGAAACAAAAGCAAAAATAAACAAATGGGACTACATCAAACTAAAAAGATTTTCTATAGCCAAGGAAGATCAACAAAATGAAAAGGCACCCTACTGAATGAGAGAAGATATTTGCAAATGATATATCTGATGAGAGGTTAATATCCAAAATATACAAAACCCAACATCAAAAAAAAAAAAAAACCTGATTTTAAAATGGGCAGAGGACCTTAACATGTCTTTTTACAAAGACACACAGATAGCAAACAGATTGAACAGATGAAAAGATGTTCACCATCACTAATCATCAGGGAAATACAAATCAAAACCAAAATCAGATCAACTCACACCTGTCAAAATGGCTTTTATCATAAAATTTTTTTTTTTTTAATGGATAGGTTGAGGACTTTCTAATTCAGGTTCAATCCCTGAGTAGAGAACTAAGATTCCACATGCCACTTGGCATAGCCAAAAATAAATAAATTTCTTTCTTTTTTTTTTTAAAGATAATAGTGTGGATTTAATGGTCTCAGTAAGTACAGATCTGTGTGATCAAGAATGAAAGGCACTTGGCTGGGTGCTGGAAAACCTAGATTTTGGTTTCAGTTGTGCCCTCTGTCTAACAGAAATGGTCACTTAAGATGCATCTATCATTTTCTGAGCACATGCTAAGTGCTTTACATATAATAATTTAATCCTATTTAAAACTCAAGTTTCATTATTTTACTGATGAAACCATGTTAGGGATGTAAAGTAATAACCTGAATCACCAAAATGGTAGTAGGCTTCAAAACACGGGTCCTGTCAGACACTAGAACACCCTCGGCTTTCTTTGGTCTGCTTACCTGTTTGCAAGACAGCTTTCTAATACTTGATGAGCCTTCCTTCTTTCACCTAGGTTTTTTTCATCTCTGGGCCCTCCTTCTGAATTTTAAAGGAAAGGGGAATTCTAGAATGTTGTTTTTATCATGTTTCCTACTGGGTTTCTCCATTTCTTCCCAGGCAGGTTTGTCTGCCTTTTTACCAGGCCAGCAATCAAAGTCTTTATTCACCAGTTCCTTGAGGTTCAATGGTGAGAAGGATCAAAATCCAGGGGTTGTTTTTCAAAACAGAAAAATTCCTGCCAGAGATTCTGGCATTCCAATCGTTTATCCTCCTCCTCCAACTACTCATATACACACTGGCTCTAAAGCTCCAGAAAAGCAAATGAAGAACTCTGGTTTATCACTTTCTAAAAACAGGATCAGTCATACCTCTGCAAGTTTTTCACTAGATTTTAAGATGTTTCACTGGGAACAAAAACATTTCTTAATGCATTCCTCATAAGATTTGCCACAGTTAAAGACTAACTTAAATAATTCCCACTGTTTTCTGGGTTAAGAAACATCTGCTAAACCCCTCCCGCTTCTAAGTTCACAAGCTTCTTATAAAGTTTTCAACAGAACAAGCTTCTTAACTGTTGTAAGCCTCTTGAAGAGCTACCTTAAAATCAAGCCTATGTCACAAGTGGGTTAACACGTTGCTTCCAAGGGAACAACTATGCACACCTATTCAGTCCTAAGGCTGAATCTTGGATGAACATTTGTCACCTTCATGTCTATGTAATAAAATGGAACTGGCTTAAGCTATTGGTCCTCTAAAAAGAGCATCATGTTGCTTGTAAACAGCGACCTAGTTATACTATCAAATGTCCCACAGCTGAGAAGAGTTTTAAAAGCAACAATGTAATTGCCAACATCCGCTGGATCATGGAGAAAGCAAGAGAGTTCCAGAAAAACATCTATTTCTGCTTTATTGACTATGCCAAAGCCTTTGACTGTGTGGATCACAATAAACTGTGGAAAATTCTGAAAGAGATGGGAATACCAGACCACCTAACCTGCCTCTTGAGAAATCTGTATGCAGGTCAGGAAGCAACAGTTACAACTGGACATGGAACAACAGACTGGTTCCAAATAGGAAAAGGAGTCCGTCAAGGCTGTATATTGTCACCCTGCTTGTTTAACTTATATGCAGAGTACATCATGAGAAACACTGAACTGGAAGAAACACAAGCTGGAATCAAGACTGCCGGGAGAAATATCAATAACCTCAGATATGCAGATGACACCACCCTTATGGCAGAAAGTGAAGAGGAGCTAAAAAGCCTCTTGATAAAAGTGAAAGAAGAGAGCGAAAAAGTTGGCTTAAAGCTCAACATTCAGAAAACGAAGATCATGGCATCTGGTCCCATCACTTCATGGGAAATAACAGATGGGGAAACACTGGAAACAGTGCCAGACTTTATTTTTTTAGCCTCCAAAATCACTGAAGATGGTGACTGCAGCCATGAAATTAGAAGACACTTACTCCTTGGAAGAAAAGTTATGTCCAACCTAGATAGCATTTTCAAAAGCAGAGACATTACTTTGCCGACTAAGGTCCATCTAGTCAAGGCTATGGTTTTTTTTTATTTTTACTTTATTTTACTTTACAATACTGTATTGGCTTTGCCATACGTTGACATGGATCCACCACGGGTATATACGAGCTCCCAATTCTGAATCCCCCTCCCATATCCCACCCCATATCCTCTCTCTGGATCATCCCCGTGCACCAGCCCCAAGCATCCTGTATCCTGTATCGAACGTAGGCTGGTGCTTCGTTCTTACATGATAGTATACATGTTTCAATGTCATTCTCCCAAATCTTATAAGATATTGGTAAAACAAAAATTCTCCATATCAAGAACCATCATTAAGATTGTTTCTGGAGGGCTGGCATTTAAGGCATAGAGGCATCCTGGCGGTGGAGCTATGGAGCAGAGCCCATCTGTGGCCACCCCTTGTGACACCATCTCATTTCAACCACCTGTCAGATAAAGAGAAGTGTTTCAGGTCTTCAGAGCAGACTCTTCATTGGTGTAGAATTCTACGAGCCATTTATAGATTGGCGATAATTTAAGGCACTTTGAGGGACATAATAGAAAATATCTTCAACAGGGATTTTGCAGAAGGTACAAATGAATTTTTCACACGGTTGCAGTTTTTAATGAGCTTTGAAAAGTTTTAAGGGCAGGATAGCAAATTGTAGTTCTGTTAAATAATATCTACGTGTTCCTTTAAGTCTGAAAGAAAGTTAGAGTAAATTCTTAAAAAGTCCAATAATATCCCCATTGAAGTATTTATTGGGTGGCTTTGTTGTTTTATTATAAAGGGAGGAGACAGGAAACCACTGAGACCGTTTGCGGACTGCTAGGCAGCCAGGTGGGCACGGCGCTTTCCAGTCCACCCTCTCCCTGGATCTTATTTGATCAATGCACCAATCTTAGAAGGGAGGCTCACTCTTTTTGTCTTTCAGATGCAAAGTTATAGGTTCAGAGAGGTTAAGTGATTTGCCCTAGATCAGATTGTACCTGAATAACATCTACCGCAGGGTGATCCCCAAACCACAAGACTTTAAAATCCAGGTACTTTCTTCTGCAAAGTGGCTCATCTTGATGACAAAATGCTTTCTGTTTTTGGATCTCCTATGACGGCTACCTTTCAATATAATATTGGTTATATTTAGTCCCTGATTATAGGTTGTAAGCCCTTTTGAGAATAAACTGAATATAATTTTCATGTTCCCTTCTCCTACAATTTCTGCTCCAGTGTGTATATATTGTAATATAGCCACTGTTCACCTGGGGAATCCTTCCTCTGTACTAATTTAAGAAAATACAGATGTGATTTTTCTGAGGGAAACTTGTGAACATTTATTTGTTGAAAACAATTTTAGACAGACGAATTATAGAGTAACAATTATAAATCAACGTGTCAACCAGTTTAAATGAAAAGTAGTTGGAATTAGTCACTTCAATACTGAAGGAAGGACTTCATGAAATAAATATACTATATGCCAGTTTTGAATAAGTAGATGAAAATGGATTGCTGGTGGATATGGGAATTAAATCTGATGACTTCAAATTCAGCCCTGAAATTATGGAAGGACTGACTCACATTTTCTAAGAAAGCAGAAATCATTTACAAAGATTTCAGACTACCAGGAACAATGATGATATTAGTTACAATTTACTGAATACTCCCCTGTGTCAGACACTATGGGCTGTTCTTTGCTAATCAACTTTTATTGATGTCTCAACACAACCCCAAAAGGTTGATTATTTTTTAATATCATTTTACTAGTAAAAATATTAAGATTAGAGTCTACAGGTTTTTTTTTTTTTTTTTTTCCGTCCAGGGTTCTATAATTAATAAATGCTATAGGCAGGCTTTAAAACTAGGTCTGTTTGACTTCAAAATCCAAGGTTTTACCCTGGAAAGCAATGTTGAGTTATGAATAAGAATGCTGGCTCTGTTTCACTGTCTGGATCTGAATTTCTACACTGTTACAAGTTATGTGACTTTCCAGCTCCCCAAAGTCTCCGTTTTCTCATTTTGTAAATTGGGGGTGTTGCAAAGGTTAAAATGAATTAACGTGCATAATGTGGCTTCCCCAGAGGCTCAGCAGGTTAAGAATTCACCTGCAATGCAAGAGACACAGGGGAGATGGTTAGATCTCTGTGTCACATGGATCCAGTGGAGAAGGGAATGGAACGCACTTCAGTCTTCTTGCCTGGAAAATCCCATGGATAGAGAAGCCTGGCAGGGCTACAGTCCAAAGGGTGGGAAACAGTCAGACAAGTCTGAGCCTGTGCATACACACACATGAATGTGCTGCTTAACACGAAGTAAGTGATCGATAAATATGACTTAATGTGATGATGATGCTAGTTATGAAATTGATGATGATGAATTTATAAGCCGGTGTCAGTTCAGTTCCCTGGTAGCTCAGAGGTTAGTGTTTGCCTCTGATGCGGGAGACCCGGGTTCAATCCCTGGGTCTGGAAGATCCCCTGGAGAAGGAAATGGTAACCCACTCCAGTATTCTTGCCTAGAGAATCCCATGGACAGAGAAGCCTGGTAGGCTACAGTCCACGGGGTCGCAAAGAGTCAGACACGACTGAGCGAATTAATATATATATATATATATATATATCAGTTCAGTTCAGTTCAGTTCATTCTCTCAGTCATATCCGATTCTTTGTGACTTCATGAACTGCAGCACGCCAGGCCTCCCTGTCCATCATCAACTCCCGGAATTCACTCAAACTCACGTCCATCGAGTTGGTGATGCCATTCAGCCATCTCATCCTCTGTCATCCCCTTCTACTCCTGCCCTCAAGCTTTCCCAGCATCAGGGTCTTTTCAAATGAGTCATCTCTTCGCATCAAGTGGCCTAAATATTGGAGCTTCAGCTTCAGGATCAGTCCTTCCAATGAACACTCAGGACTGACCTCCTTTAGGATGGACTGAGTGGATCTCCTTGCAGTCCAAGGGATTCTCAAGAGTCTTCTCCAATACCACAGTTCAAAAACTTCAGTTCCTCGGCCCTCAGCTTTCTTTATGGTCCAGCTCTCACATCCATACATGACTACTGGAAAAACCATAGCTTTGACTAGACAGACCTTTGTTGGCAAAGTAATGTCTCTGCTTTTTAATATGCTATCTAGGTTGGTAATAGCTTTTCATCCAAGGAGTAAGCATCTTTTAATTTCATGGTTGCAGTCACCATCTGCAGTGATTTTGGAGCCCCCAAAATAAAAGTCTGTCACTGTTTCCATTGTTTCGCCATCTATTTGCCATGAAGTGATGGGACCGGACGCCATTACCTTAGCTTTCTGAATGTTGAGTTTTAAGCCAACTTTTTCACTCTCTTCTTTCAGTTTCATCAAGAGGTTCTTTAGTTCTTCTTCACCTTCTGCCATAAGGGTGGTGTCATCTGTATATCTGAGGTTATTGATATTTCTCCTGGCAATCTTGATTCCAATTTTTACTTCATCCAGCCTGCATTTCACGTGATATACTCTGCATATGCATATGTGTTAAATAAGCAGGATGACAATATACAGCCATGACATACTCCTTTCCATATTTGGAGCCAGTTATTACAGTAACTGACCTTGGCTAGGAGCATGGATACTTATTAAATTTCTACAAGAAAAAAAATGGGAAAGCATTTTATTGGATTTTATACAGAAATCTTCCTTCAGATATTTAGTAGGAAAATGGAGAGTAGACTGGGGGAGATTAGATACAGAACAGGGAAGAATTATTTACTAAACCCTTACAGAAAGTTTTTTTGTCAGATCTGTTTCAGAGGATTTTGCTTATATTCCTTCTTGAGCATTGTTCATAATATTTCTAATCCTTACTTAACTTAATTAAAACCACCAGGTTCATAATTCTTCTTAGGAGACCTTGAATTTTGTTTTGAGAATAAAAAAACAATTAAAAAAAAGGTTTAGGGTAAAGACAAAGCATTTTCACCAGGTGAACTTACATATTTGAGATTTAACATTCCCTTTTCTAAGTGCTAACGGGACCTTGAAAGGATTCCATGGACTGACCCTTGACTAATTGTAGTGTTCACAGGGGAACCCTTAAAAAGCAGATAACAAATGGCTATTTGCTGGGAATGAGGACAGTTTTCCAGCGTGTGTGTTGCTCTCAGTGTCATATCTCGTTTCCCTGAAGATTTCTCCAGATGTCTCACTGCTCTGTAAACTGACTTAATGCCAATCTTCGTAGACAGACCTATCTTTCTCCTGTCCCCCCATCCCTTCCTCCCTTCATGAGCTCTCAGTCTGTCTCAGTTCCCTCCCTTGCAGCACCATCATTCTCCCTTCCTTCCTCTGTTAGATAGTAAACACCACGAAGCCTTATTTTGCTCAAGCAACATGCTGTGTGTGGGGTAAACAAACACGAATGTCCATGAGTCTGCTCTTCATGGCCATGTTGACTGGCCAGCAAGACAGATGATAAAGCAAGTGGGAAGAAGGTAAGAGTCAGGATACAGTCCTTCAAAGAAGTTATTCTAGAGGCAAACGGTGTCTCAGGGAGAGGCAAGAGACGAGATCAATCAGGAAGGTAAGACAGCTTACTGTAAGAATGTGCATTTTTGTGCAAAACAGCAAAAATTTGCTACTACTTCACAGTCTTTTTTTATATTTTCATCTTCCCCCCAGACCCTGGGCGCACAGAGTGGCCAAAATTGTATTAAAATATGATTGCAGCATGTTCTTCTCTTTCTGACATTTGTGCTCATGCATCTGACCCCTCCATGACACTTGACACAGATAATCACTACCTTCACCTATAAAGACATTTACCAGTGACTTCCAGGACGTCATGTTCTTGCCATCTGATTTTACTCTTTCTCAATCTCTTTTGCCAGATCCTCCTCATCTGTCTTGCATTTTGCATTTTTAAGTCCAGAACTTACTCTTCAAACCCCTTTTCTATCTATTTTCTACAGTTTCTAACCCATCTTGGTGACATTACCCAGTTCAAGACTAAAGATACTCTGACATGAATCCAGACTCCTTATCTGAAGTCTTGAACTCCTGGTTTGTTTTTCTTCTAATACCTAATACTTTCTAATAATATAGAAGAGTTATTTTGTTTATTTTCATTTTTTTTCCTCCTTAAATGTAGGCTCTACAGGAATACAGCTCTGTTACTACTTCACTTCTTAAACCTTGGAATAATGCCTGTTTAGAACAGGGTCTTAGAAATGGTTCTGTTTTGTTTGGGGACAGCATAATGAGAGTCAGAATTCTTCAAGACACGCAGATAGTCCAACCAGTTTTATAAGACCAGGAATTGTATAAGATCAACCACAATACAAAGGCAACTGGTGTAATTCTTATTCATAGGTACCACTGAGTCCATGATAAACTAAAAGTCAAGAACTTTCTTTTTTAGATTTTTTTTTTCTCAGTTTAGTTCAGTTCAGTCACTCAGTCGTGTCCAACTCTTTGCGACCCCGTGAATTGTAGCACACCAGGCCTCCCTGTCCATCACCAACTCCCAGAGTTCACTCAAACTCATGTCCATTGAGTCGGTGATGCCATCCAGCCATCTCATCCTCTGTCGTCCCTTCTCCTCCTGCCCCCAATCCCTCTCAGCATCAGGGTCTTTTACAATTAGTCAACTCTTCACATGAGGTGGCCAAAGTATTGGCGTGTCAGCTTTGGCATTATTCCTTCCAAAGAAATCCCAGGACTGATCTCTTTAGAATGGACTGGTTGGATCTCCTTGCAGTCCAAGGGACTCTCAAGAGTCTTCTCCAACACCACAGTTCAAAAGCATCAATTCTTCAGCGCTCAGCTTTCTTTACAGTCCAACTCTCAAATCCATACATGACCACAGGAAAAACCATAGCCTTGACTAGACAGACCTTTGTGGCAAAGTAATGTCTCTGCTTTTGAATATGCTATCTAGATTGTTCATAACTTTCCTTCCAAGGAGTAAGCATCTTTTAATTTCATGGCTGCAGTCACCATCTGCAGTGATTTTGGAGCCCCAAAAAATAAAGTCTGACACTGTTTCCACTGTTTCCCCATCTATTTCCCATGAAATGATGGGACCGGATGCCATGATCTTCGTTTTCTGAATGCTGAGCTTTAAGCCAACTTTTTCACTCTCCTCTTTCACTTTCGACAAGAGGCTCTTTAGTTCCACTTCATTTTCTGCCATAAGGGTGGTGTCATCAAGTTTATTTTTTAATACAATTTTTTTTTTCTTTTTTTGAGAGAAAAGCTCCCTGAATGTTTACCAACAAAAAGCTGGTAAAAGTTGGTAGAAGTTCTTCTGCTATCTTGAAAAAATTGGTCCTCCATTTCCTTTTTACACATTAATTTCTTTCACATTTAGGAGTTACCCTGTGTCTAACCCACAATCACATTCTAGAATGTGAACTAAGACAGCAGTGTGTATGCATCTCACAGTGGCAAACGTTTTTTTTTTTAATTCTTTATTTTGTTTGGCTACTGTCATTGTATATGATATATGAAGTGCCAATTTGCATACCGACCTGGGATGGTACGTGTGGAATTAAGTAACACCCTCTCCAGTTGGTCCAGAATTCTTCTGTCTCACTTTTGCTTTGAGGAAGTCTGTTCACCAGGATGTAACAGTCAATGGAGCAGATCTGCCTCTGGCAGTTCATAATTTAGCCAATGGGATTCCAGATTGATTCTCAATTGCCAGCCAAACAGAACAAAACAGCTCCATAGGGCCAGATGTGAGAGTGGTGCTAGATTTTCCATTTGTTTTTTTCTTTTTTCTTTCCTGTCCTTTTTATAAGTATTATAATCATGAGCCATCCACTGAAGTCTAGAAAGAACTAGCGACTGTTTCTTGTACTCAGCAATGAAAAAGATATTCAGTTCAGTTCAGTTGCTCAGTCGTGTCCGACTCTTTGCGACCCCATGAATCGCAGCATGCCAGGCCTCCCTGTCCATTACCATCTCTCGGAGTTCACTCAGACTCACGTCCATCGAGTCCGTGATGCCATCCAGCCATCTCATCCTCGGTCGTCCCCTTCTCCTCCTGCCCCCAATCCCTCCCAGCATCAGAGTCTTTTCCAATGAGTCAACTCTTCGCATGAGGTGGTCAAAGTACTGGAGTTTCAGCATTAGCATCATTCCTTCCAAAGAAATCCCAGGGTTGATCTCCTTCAGAATGGACTGGTTGGATCTCCTTGCAGTCTAAGGGGCTCTCAAGAGTCTTCTCCAACACCACATTTCGAAAGCATCAATTCTTCAGTGCTCAGCTTTCTTCACAGTCCAACTCTCACTTCCATACATGACCACAGGAAAAACCATAGCCTTGACTAGACGGACCTTAGTTGGCAAAGTAATGTCTCTGCTTTTGAATATGCTATCTAGGTTGGTCATAACTTTCCTTCCAAGGAGTAAGCGTCTTTTAATTTCATTAGACTGGCTGTTTTGGTTGGTCAGTCTCTGTGACTTAAGTCATGAAGTGCCCAGAGTATTGGAGATTCAGCTTCAGCATCAGCATCAGTCCTTCCAGTGAACTGCAGGAAAAACTGCAGCTGTGCTAAGTCACTCAGTCGTGTCTGACTCTGCGGCACTTTGGACCATAGCCCACTGGGCTCCTCTGTCCATCGGATTCTCCAAGCAAGAATTCTGGAGTGTGTTGCCATGCTCTCCTCCAGGGGATCTTTCCAATCTAGGGATTGAACCCATATCTCATAGATTTCCTGAAGTGACAAATGGGTTCTTTACCACTAGCACTACCTGGGAAACCGTAGCTTTGACTATATGGCCCTTTGTCTGCAAAGTAATTCTCTGCTTTTTAATATGCTGTCTAGTTTTGTCATAGCTTTCCTTCCATGCAGCAAGAGTCTTAATTTCATGGCTTAAATCATCATCAGTATTGATTTTAAGTGGTGCAAATACTCACACTCAGAATCCAGGGGTTTAAATTATCTCTTGAATACACCTCCTCATCCATTACCAAAGGAAATCTAAAACAAACAAAAACTTAAAGGAATAAAGAAGCACCTATATCCTTGCAGTGTTTTACTTTCTTGCTTTTAAACGGTAAGTCTACAACATTTCATGATTTTTTTTGTACCCTTTCCTTGGAAAGTAATTATTTTTAATGTTGCATATTAAACATGATCATAAATGTACTCCACCATTGCTGTTTTAGAACCACATCTCACACTAAATACCAGAAATATCTATATGTAAATGATGGTTTAAAAAGCAAATCCTTAAATAATCCTCATTGGAAAACTGGAAATTAATTATCACACTATATTTAGTTAAGTGGAAATGAAATAAATAAGGATAGAAGAATAATTGCCTCTTTAGGTTAATTCATGCCTGAGACTAAATTCACCCTGAGACTAAAAATTTCCCCTTAAAATGCTTTATAAAGTTTTATCATACTGTAAAGTGCAACTTAACAGCAAATAGCATAATTTAATACTCAAAACCTTTGATCATATTCTCTCATCTACATATTTCAATGGATCCTCAGCTCCTGTTCCACCAAGCTGTACTTAATTATCAAGCTGTGATTTCTTTATCATTACTATTGAACATTATTTCAGACATTGATAATTTTGGAACATGTGCTTCACTCTTTAAAAAGAGCCCCACAGTCTTTGGTTCACTGCTGGAATATTCTTTTGGGCTCTTCCCTGCGATACTTGTTTCACACATTGTGTGTGTTACTTTAATGATCTGATTTCAACTACATTTCAAAAAAAACAACAGCCACTGGCTGTTAAAATTAGAACTATTTCTGTCAATTATAATACTGATATAAGGAAACAGAGAACTTTAAAGAGCAGAACATTTTACGTCCAGCAGTCTGCTCAGGGAGCAGCTTCCTTAGCAGGGTCATGCTTCTTTGGGTGTTTGGCCCAACCAGAGCTCCATTTCCATATTATTACCTCCTAGGGTGGAGTTTATCACATTTACTGCCTCGTTATATGTTTCCTTCCTAAATTATATGATTCCTAGTTCAATGTCATGTACTATTATAAATATTGAATTTGGCTTTCCAGGCTCACAAGACATGTGTTAATGTTCTATTTGCCAAGTTAGTGGTCAGGTCTAGGAAATGAGTAAGATTTGAATACATTTCTCTATATTAAGATATTACATACATTTAGATACCTTCCTTTCAATAAGACTTCCAGAAAAAATAGATAAATAAAGCTAAACACTGTGGCATTGTAAGTGCACATGGATTTAAAATGTATTCTTATTTCAGAAAAATTTAAGGTGAAAAACATATATTTTAAAAATAAATATAGTGATTGTTGTTGATAAGCCGTGATTATTTGTATAACATTGAAGGGAAGATGAAACACTTTTTCCTTTCTCCCCTTTTTTCTTTTTCTTTTTTTTTTAACTCTATGAATTATTTCTTTCTTTCCCACAACTGAAATTCTGTCACTCAGGAGGCTGAAAGATACTTAGAAAGCAGAGCTTGTGTAGATCTCACTCTTCTTAATGTTTATGTTTTGCAGAAGCATTGAAAATTTTGAGATTTGTTACTGTCCCTCAGTAACACAAGTCTCAGACACTAAGAAATCATTTGTGGTGAAAAAGAAGAAAGAAAAAAAGAGCTTTTAGAATCTGAGGCGAAGGCCATCCACCTTGGAATTTACAGACTAGAGCATACCTTGAGAAAGAATATTTTTATGGCCTTTGAGATTTATGATCTACTGGTACATTGAAAATAATTGACCGTGAGAATTCACAGGAAGTTACTTGTATAGCACCCACTGGGTGAGCTCATTTTATTCAGCCCATAAATCTCATTGAAAAAATTACAGAAAGCTGATGAAAGGTTTTGTACTCTGAAAGGAAAGGAAAACTAAATAATACAAAATTCTCTCAGAAAAACTGATGATCCCAGAGAAAGGTAATGTCATTTTTCAGAATCACCTCAACAAATGCCTTCAAGCCAATGGCAAGTAGCAAGAAGTGGACATTGAAGACACATTCTTGCTGCTCAAGGCCAATGTGCAAGCTCAGGAAATTACAACAGAAAACGGAAAGGAGTCTCAAGAGAAACAGGTTAATATGTAGTTTCTTAGAGTGAATTTTGAAGTTCTTTGAAATAAATGGCATAACTGCTAGGGAAATATATATCTACCTGTGAAGACTGTACTTGTTATAATTCACTGTCACATTCATAAACTGTTCTATTACCCCATGATTGATTGCTACTTGACTTTATTTCATGATAAGTGAAGGTATAAATAGAGATATGGGTACAGATTGCATGTAGGGAGATAAAGCTATAAAAATTGGACTGTAAAACCTTTCTTTGTTCTTCAATATCACATCATATCCAAATTTCCCACATTGTATGAGTGAATAATGCCCTGGGGAAACTTTAGACACGAATTACATATCAATCTTTTAAAACCCTGGTGATGAATGACAATGCATTGTGCTCCATACAATAAATGTTTCTAGACCTAGCTTAAAAAAAAAAAAATGGATTCATCCTTACCAGTGAAAAAAAGAAAATGAAAGCATAAAAAGACTAGCTCTGCATTACTTGGGTCAAAATCTCAACCTGGTGTCTGTGAAGATTCAGTTTGTAAAGATTGCTGACTCCTAGGAAGGAGTGTTCTGCTTTAACCAAATTTATTGTTTTTAGGTTGCTCAGGGCTGAAAAGGAAATTTCCAGAAGCATGCTATTTCTTCATTTCCTCCTGCACTCCGGAAAGATGATCATTTGTACTCTGTCAGAGTGAAGAGAATCAGACTTCTTACCTAATTTGCCTTATCCTGGCTGTACAGAACGCACATTAGGCATTGCATTCACAGCAGCAGTGTATATACTAATGGGAACTTTCTAATCACGCCTACTGTATTTTGTCTTTCAAGTTTAGTCACTATTAGGATAAGAACAAGCTAAAGCTAAACTACATATTCAGGAAAAAAAAAAAAAAAGACCGACTTTTTAAAAACTTTTTTTAAAATCACTAACATCCTCTACGCAGACATCTAGATTTATTCTAATTTAGAAAAGTTTCGATAATTTTTCTTAAAGAGGGCAAGAAGAAAAAAAAAAAAAAAAAGGGAGAGTTCATGGGAGCTTTTGAATGACTGTCTGCAAAGCAGTCTCTAAGCTTGCCAAATGTCCTGTTCTCTTGAGAGGGGGTGAGAACTAAACAGAAATTGTGGTTGGAGAGCAGAAGCGAGCAACTCATCAAAGGACACCCAGTGACACTGATGAAAGCTCTAGGCATAAAAAAAAAAAGACCGACTTTTTAAAAACTTTTTTTAAAATCACTAACATCCTCTACGCAGACATCTAGATTTATTCTAATTTAGAAAAGTTTCGATAATTTTTCTTAAAGAGGGCAAGAAGAAAAAAAAAGGGAGAGTTCATGGGAGCTTTTGAATGACTGTCTGCAAAGCAGTCTCTAAGCTTGCCAAACGTCCTGTTCTCTTGAGAGGGGGTGAGAACTAAACAGAAATTGTGGTTGGAGAGCAGAAGCGAGCAGCTCATCAAAGGACACCCAGTGACACTGATGAAAGCTCTAGGCAGGAGCACTGAAGGAGACCCGAGCTATTTATGCAGATGTGCTTTTCCCTGGAAAGCCTGTGAGCCTCAGATGTGAATCCGTGTCCTTAGAAATAGCTGCTGGCGTTCAAGGTCCATAGGGCACAGAGTGATGTTCCCAAATGGCATATCCCTCCGTTTTCTCATAGCTCCACTGACAATATTGCCATTTCCTCATCAAAGGACACCCAGTGACACTGATGAAAGCTCTAGGCAGGAGCACTGAAGGAGACCCGAGCTATTTATGCAGATGTGTTTTTCCCTGGAAAGCCTGTGAGCCTCAGATGTGAATCTGTGTCCTTAGAAATAGCTGCTGGCGTTCAAGGTCCATAGGGCACAGAGTGATGTTCTCAAATGGCATATCCCTCCGTTTTCTCATAGCTCCACTGACAATATTGCCATTTCTGCTGATTAATTACAGAAAGTGTCTAGAGGATGAAACCATACATTAGTAGCATTTTCTAAAATAGAAAAATAAGAAGAACTCTGCATTCAGATGAGATTTTTTTCCTTCAGAGTCTTTGGCTTGAAAAGATTCTAACCTTAATGATCAAGCTATCTTTGTAAAAAAAAAAAAAAAATGTCTTTGCAACTTCTCATACATGAAACGGACACTGAGTGCTATCCTCAGTATTGAAATTATGCTAAAATTAAAAGGGTGGAGCTAAAGTGTGTTTCCTGGAGGTGTCACATATTGAAGATGCTTAAATAATCATGGTAAGTAAAACCATACATTCCAATAGACTCATGTTTGTGCATGTGTGTGTGTGTTTTCAACAGACTGTCTTTTAATGAGAAAATGATAAAGATTTAGAATTGGAAGCTCCGGGGGGAAGTATTTTAGGAACAGTAGGACCAAAGGCAAAGCGATTTCACAAAATACTAGTCCTGGACTATTGCCGACAAGATTCTTGCATTAGGACATGAGGTTGGAGAAGGTGTTGCCTCCTCATTGATAAAGGAATTTTCATACAATGTTTCTCACCTGTAAAATAAAAGTATCACTTTTTCTTTCTGTACTTTGCTAGAATTACCGCAGTTCAGTTCAGTTGCTCAGTCATGTCTGACTCTTTGCAGTTCCCTGGACTGCAGTACATCAGGCCTCCCTGTCCATCCCCAGCTCCCTGAGCTTGCTTAAACTCACGTGGATAGAGTCAGTGATGAATTACCTGGAGAACTTAAATGAGGAGATGTATGGATAAATGTTTTACAAAATAAGAATTACACAAATATTACATGTAAATCATCAAAAATGTAAAAGCAGTACTCAGTAGATTGTGGACAAATGTTCCATAGGTATCCAACATAGGCGTGTTAAGGCTTCATGAGATGGGGAAGCTTGGATTGTTGAATGGAGGGACAAGGTTGCAGGAAGGGAGTGGGGAGGTGGTTTGACTGGGACGATCTTATGGGAGAAGGCTCTGAGAACCACTGCGCCTGTTTATTTCACTGCATGTCAATCAGCAACTCTTGCGGCATGGTGCAGATCTGTTCTAGAGATTTCCCTCTCAGATGCACATCAGCTTTGAAATGCTAATTTCTCTCTTCCTTCCTTTATATTGTACAAAGTAATTTCCTGTAGCCTTCCACCATTTGACTCTCAGTAGGGAAGTGTGAACCCTGTATACGCACTACTGGATAACGTGGTTCATGAAATGCTGTAGAAGCACCATTTCTCCATTACTGGTGATGTTGTCTGGACTTTGTTATCATCGTTTAAATACATACCATCTGAAATAAGTATAAGTTGCCTTCTCCATTAGGCAATGTGTATTTGACTCTGACTCTGCTTTGAACCGGCTATTGAACTGTAGACAAATTGAACCCTATATGCCTCATTTTTTTGTGTGTGGAAAATGGAGATAATAATTTAATAATTTCTTCTTTATAGACTGCTCTAAGCATTAATATAAATAATTGTTAAAGATCATAGCCATTATTCAGAAAAAGTTCTCCATTATTATGTATGGTGGTAATCCTAATAACAGTTAGCCTAGATCTACTGTAGGTGGTAATATTTTCTACAAACTCTTTCATTTGGACCTGGTTTATATAGATTGTGATAACAATGAATGCAATCTCCCCAATGAAATGGCTTGTCAAAGATGTTCTCAAAATTCTGTCTTATTGAAAGTGAGTTCGAGCCAGAATGAACAACTGGGAAATTGTGAAAATGACCAAAATATTTTACAAATACTATCTCAGAATGTCTTTTGTGAGCTCTTTGTGATTGGCAAGCATTTAGACTTACTGGTCTTTAAATCTCAGATGACTACTGTCCACTCACTGCTTGTGAAATAATGAGTAAAAAACTCTGAAGACATGAAAAGGAAACTGGCAAGACTGAGGGGCTTTGCACTACTGAGGGGCTTTGCCATAACTGTCTTACCTTATTCACTATGCCTTTAAAATAAAGATACACTTACAGAAGATAATAGAAGAGAATGCTACCTGTAATTTCGGGAATGGGAAAGTTCTTTCTAAGCAACACAGGAATAGTAGAAAGTCTAAAGAAAATAGTTTGCAAGTTTTTATGTCTGAAAGTGAAAAGTTCAAATGATGAGACTTAGATAAAAACCAAATGATGGACTATAAGAAATTACCTGTATCTCAAAGACAGGGTTATTATACAGAATACGTTTATAGTTCCTATAGATCAATTATTTTGAAAGAGCAAAACTGGACTACAGGTAATTCACAGAAAGAACGTAAAATGATGAATCAGCACAATTGTTGTTTAGTCGCAAGTCATCCGACTCTTTTGCAATCCCATGGACTGTAGTCCATCAGGCTCCTCTATCCACGGGATTTTGATAAAAGATATTTAATGATATTGTTGACAAAAAATCAAACAAAATATTCTATTCACCACTTACTAAATTGGTAAGAATTAAAAAGAATAATAGAAGCCAGTGCTGTCAAAATGACCTTTGATAATTTGTTCATTTATTTTCTTTCATTCAGAAGCTAAAGGTCTTGCATTTTCTATGGTAGAGAAATAAAGGAAGAAATGAGGCAGTGTTAGAATTTATGAATTGTATTTTTTGGGTGGCAAATAATGTCTTACTGGAGATTTTTTTGTAAATGTCACTAAGATTAGTTCACAATACTCTGAAGTCATAGACGAGCAGAGAGATGATGGAAGTGATTAGAAAGAATATTTCTAATCAAAGAATAACACTCTTTTTTTTTTACAATCATTTAAAAATACTTCAACATTTTTGAAATAAATAAAAAAGTCACTATAGAAATATTTGAAAAAAAAAAAAGCCAATCTTTATTTTCAGCATCCAAAAATAACTTCAACTCTTTTCAAGTTTCCTGTTTTAAAACGCACTTGTATCTCTAAATAAATGAAACTAATTTGTTTAGTTTAAAATGTGCTTTACAATCTGCCTTTTATTCAACAATTCGTTGTGTAAGTTTTATTGCCATCTCCTTCTCCAATGCATGAAAGTGAAAAGTGAAAGTGAAGTTGCTCAGCCGTGTCTGACTCTTAGTGACCCCATGGACTGTAGCCCACCAGGCTCCTCCGTCCATGGGATTTTCCAGGCAAGAGTACTGGAGTGGGGTGCCACTGCCTTCTCCATGTTAATAACTATAGGTCTTCATAATTTTAATGACTGTTCAAGATCCCCTTCTATGAAAATAGCCCACATTATTTATCTAAACTTTTGTTGATGGGTATTTGAACTATTTGCTAAAGAGCAGCTCTTTAAAAATTAGACATAACAGGCTTCCAAGGAACTGAGCACCCCATTAATGAAAGGCATTCAAAAGAGAATGACGGGGTTACGGGCTAGAGAGCAGCATGCCCCGACCAGCTCTGAGTCCTGGGGCGCTCCAGATGCGGCTGCACTGCGCGCCCTGGGTTGAAGGAGTGTCTCCAGCTTCCTCTCCCCAAAATCCGCATCCTTCCCAGAACCCCGAACGTGATGGTGTGGGGCACTGGACTCTGCAGATGCAAGGAGCTACGAAGTGGTCACATGGAGCGGAGTGGACCCCTCGTGTCATATGACGTGTGCCCTCACAAGAAGAGGAGAAGACACACGGAGACACACGAGGGGAGCACGTGAGGAGCGGACCGAGGTCAGAGCGACCCCTCTGTCAGCCGGGGAAGCCAGGCCTGCTACCAGCGCCAGCACCGGCGAGGGCGGCCCGGGGCTTTCCCGGCCGGGACGCCACCCTTGCGCCGCCGCGGGGGCGCCGGCCCTCCTCCCGGTCCAGGGACTCGCCCAGGAGCCAAAGAAGGAAAGGGGGCAGGCGTGGGGCTGATTCTTCCTGGAGACTTTGGAGAGAGCGAGCCTCTGTGACTCCTTGGTTTCCAGCCTCCAGAGTTGTGAGGGAATGCGTTTCCGGGTCTTTAGCCACACGCTTTGCAGCAATCCGCTAGGGCAGGTTTCGGAGACGGATACATGAGGTGAAGTTTGGTAGACGGGCTATGAAGTGGCAGGTCCTCCCTGAGCCTTGTGCTCGGGGAACTCACACCAGTGAGGTGAGCTGCTGGAACAGAGCTCCAGGCGGAAAGAGACGCGGCCGCGCTTCCGCTGGGAGCTGCCCCTGCGTGGGCGCCGGGAGCCTGCGGGGCGCGGCCCGCGGAAGAGCGCGGAGGCGGCCCGCGCGCCCGCCTCCTCCTGCGCGTCCTTGACCTGAAGCGCTTGAGGAGAATTCCACGCGCCCGCCTCCTCCTGCGCGTCCTTGACCTGACGCGTCTTGAGGAGAATTCCACGCTCCCATCTCCTCCTGCGCGTCCTTGGCCTGAAGCGTCTTGAGGAGAATTCCATGCTCCTGTCTCCTCCTGCGTGCCCTTGACCTGACGCGTCTTGAGGAGAATTCCCCAAGCCTTTCCTTCAGGCAGCGCACGGAATTACACACCCCACCGGGCGTGGGGCGGGGGGACAAGCAAACACACACGAAAAGCTAGGCTCTGGGCCAAACTTTGGGTACGATTACGTCTTTCCTTCACTCTCAATAAATTAGGGTGGACCCTTTTCCAGTCATCCTTTCAGACTCGAGCACTTTGGAACGGCTTGCCACAGAGGAGGGCCACAGCCAGGAGGCCATGCCGTTCGATACGAGGAGGCCCAGAAAATCAGGCTGGGCCAATGCGATGGACTCTTCGAGAAGCTGTAACTGGCCGAGAGACCAAGCTGCATGGCAGAGCCACATAAAGTCCACTGACTCTGCTGCTCAAGGTCAGGTTATGGCCTGGATGCTTCTCTAGGTCCAATTTAGTTGATCTCCCTCAGATTGTATAGACTCCCTTTCTAGCCTCTCAATAAACATTGGTTTTCACTGAAGCTGCCCTGAATCGGTCTATCAGTAACAGCTACAATCTCTCTGGAACAAACAGCAATTAGCGTCTGTCTACCCTGAGAGTGTGCAGGTCGGCCAGGAGTGAGCTAAGCTGGGTTGGGCTGGGCTGGGTATACCTCATGTTTCCTCCTGCTCATGGTCTCTTTCTGGCATCAGCAGGCTAGGCCAGGCATGTTTTTCTCATGGAAGGAGAAGCAGTCAAGAGAACCAATGAACGAAGGAAGACTCCCTGAGGTTCTGATACCATGCATGGCCCTGCGGGGCTCCTGGGTGCAAGGCTTTTATGTCCCCCATTTCTTTGACTGCAGGAAACAGCCTTCATTCAGCTTCCACGACATTTCCTGAGTCCTGATGGACGGACTGAAGAGACTGTTAACTAGAGAAGGCAGGAGATGTGAGACCAGGGAGAAACAGTCAAGAGCAGCCTGGGGCAAAGTCCTGTTTCCCCATTAAGGGATACACACAGTAATATCTTTGAACTGCTTTGAAGATACTGAAACCATGATGGTATGCCACCCCAAAGCAATGTAGACTCCAGAGCAGTTGGACCTGAAGGCTGATGATGCTGACTCTAAATTACCTCATCATCAGCCCATCAGAAGAAGCAGATCATTGCCTCTTTGAACAATTACTATAAAGCCTCTATCTTTCCCAAGTGGGACTCATGGTTTTAAGGACATTAGCCCACTGTGGCCCCCTTTGTCTGGCAAAGTACCAAAGCTACCCTTTCCTACTTCATTGGAACTGTATCTCTGAGATTTGATTTGGTACTGGTGTGCAGAGAAGCTGAGCTTTTGGCATTAGTTTATGCTGTGAACTGGCATATTGGCACTTCCCCCTGTTGTTGGCAAAGCAAGATCCATGGGGTCAATGAGGAAAGTCGATCCTATCTACAGTAACAAGACACTTCTCACAGGGTCATACAGCAAAGGACAGAGATATAGAGAGGAAGGAAGAATTGGATTGACTTCTCGCTATTGCAAGGAGGTTAAGAGGTTCCTAACTAATAAGGACTCAGGTTCAGTTCAGTTCAGTCGCTCAGTCCTGTTCCACTCTTTGAGACCCCATGGGCCACAGAACGCCAGGCCTCCCTGTCCATCACCAACTCCCAGGATTCACCCAAACTCATGTCCATTGAGTCGGTGATGCCATCCAACCATCTCATCCTTTGTTGTCCCCTTCTCCTCCTGCCTTCAATCTTTGCCAGCATCAGGGTCTTTTCAAATGAGTCAGTTCTTTGCATCAGGTGGCCAAAGTACTGGAGTTTCAGCGTTAGCATCAGTCCTTCCAGTGAACACCCAGGACTGATCTCCTTTAGGATGGACTGGTTGGATCTCCTTGCAGTCCAAGGGACTCTCAAGAGTCTTCTCCAACACCACAGTTGGAAAGCATCAATTCTTTGGTGCTCAGCTTTCTTCACAGTCCAACTCTCACATCCATACATGACCACAGGAAAAACCATAGCCTTGACTAGACGGACTTTTGTTGGCAAAGGACTTAGGTTGCTTTCCATCATAAGTTAGACATCATTTATCATTTCATCTCTCCAGTATTTAAAGACATCTTGAACAATAAAAACGCCCAAAACAAAACTTGTTTTTCTACCATGATGTCTGAAATGGGTGATGGTTTGTCTTCCTCTCTTCCCTGCTAGAGTTAGGAGATGAATCTTGCTTTTCTTCAAAGTGTTTATTTTTCTTAAAAAAAAAAAAAAAAAAACAACTCTGTCCTGCTGGTTACTCTTAGTTCTTCCCACCATTTAGCATTTCAAACATTTGGAATTGGTTTGACTGAAAAGGGAAAAAAGAAGTTGAAAAATGTTAGCTGGCAATGTTCGAACATATTGTAAAACAAACAAAACCAAGGCCCTGGCCAGCTGTGCTGGGATCGCCGACTGGGCCTGTGTGAATAGCAGAACCCTCTTGCAGGGACTGCATGTGCTCCTCTGGAAAACCCAAGCCGGGGACAGCGAAGATGCCTCGTGCTGACATCTGCGCTTTAGCCGCTATCACACTATCCACTCAGTCTCTTCCAGGACCTATACCAGCTTTAACCTCAGGGTGCTTATTATTATGACTTTTTTACTTGACATCAGATTTTCATGGAGAAGACTAAGAGCTTGTGTTTAACAATCAGCTAGCCTTTTGTTTACATTTTGGCTCTGCTGCTTTCTGGCTGGTTAGAGAACTTAACCTCCCTGTACTTCAGTTTCCTGAAGTGGCGGGGGGGATTATCATAACCCCTTCATACAGTTGTTGTGAAATCAAGAAAGTGATGTTTGCCAAGCTCCTGGCACACAGTAAACCCTCAAAATACGGATTTCGTGGGAGGAGATGTTACACAGCCATTAGTTTCTGCTGACCACAATGAAGTCTTCTGTCTCACCACCTTTGCATGTTGCTCAAGGCCTAAGGTGGGCCCTGCTCCAGGCCTGTTTCTTCCTTCTGGCATCCAGGGGAAGGAGCAGGGCTTGCCTTGGATGTTGGCATTCCTGTGGCAGACAAAAAAAAATAAAGATGGTGGAACCATACATAACCCTTAAAACCTGTGCTCATGTTACACTGCCCACAGCTAGCCATGTTGCCAGACCTGCCTCCAGTTAAATGAGAAGTAAACATAAGTTCCCATGGGAACAGATCCAGTTTAGCGGGAAGGGATGTGGATATTTTTGTGAATATGCTCCATATTCTTCCAGGTTTGCCTATTTGATGAGAGATAAGGGAAAAGCACCATGCAGGCACAGGGCTTTAAGAGCCGTTGACACGTGAAAAGAGACCCAACATCAGTAAACAATAGCAAAAGGCTAATCAAACTACAATGAAGTATCATCCCACACCATTCAGAATGGCCATCACCAAAACTCTGCACACAATAATTTCTGGAGAGGGTGTGGAGGAAAGGCAAGCCTCTTGAGCTGTTGGTGACAGTGTAAACTCATGTAGTCGCTACAGAGCACAGTACCGTATGTATGTATGTGAGAGCTGTACCGTAAACAAGGCTGAACACTGAAGAATTGATGTTTTTGAGCTGTGGTATTGGAGAAGACTCTTGAGAGTCCCTTGGACAGCAAGATCAAACCAATCAATCCTGAATATGCATTAGAAGGACTGATGCTGAAGTTTAAGCTCCAAATCTTTGTCCACCTGATACGAAGAGTTGACTCATTGGAAAAGACCCTGGTGCTGGGAAATATTGAAGATAGGAAAAGAAGGGGATCACAGAGGATGAGACTGTTCGATGGCATCAC
Organism: Cephalophus harveyi; assembly: GCA_006410635.1. Classification (NCBI taxonomy): domain Eukaryota; kingdom Metazoa; phylum Chordata; class Mammalia; order Artiodactyla; family Bovidae; genus Cephalophus; species Cephalophus harveyi. The sequence goes on along the minus strand of SJYT01048254.1, from coordinate 92,141 downwards.
CGACTCAATGGACATGAGTTTGAGCAAGCTCTGAAAGATGGTGAAGGACAGGGAAGACTGGCATGCTACAGTCCATGGGGTCACAAAGAGTCGGACATGACTGAGTGCCTGAAAAACAGCCTGAAAATTCATGATCCATGAATCCCACCCTTGAGCAAATACCTAGAGAAAGCAATAATTCCAAAAGACACATGAACTCCAAAGTTCACTGCAGCACCATTAATGTTCATAATAGCCAGGACATGGAAGCAGCCTAGATGCCTACCAACACAAGAATAAAGAAAGAAAGATGTGGCGATGCATGCAATGGAGTATCATTCAGCTACAAAAAGAAGTGGAATTGTGCCATTTGCAGAGAGTGGATGAATCTAGAGAATGTCAGACAGAGTGAAACAATGTGTATATTAATGTATAAACATGGAATCTAGAAAAATGGTACAAGACAAACCTAGTCCAAAGCAGAAACAGGGACAAATAGAGAACAAATGTTGGACATCAAGGTGGGGGAATGAGGGTAGGATGAATTGAGAGATGGGGATTGACATGTACACACTATTATGTAGAAAATGGATAACTAATTAGAACCTACCTTATAGCACATGGAACTCGGTTCAATGCTCTGTCATGACCTAAATGGGAAAGTAATCCAACAAAGAGGGGATGCATGCAGGCATACAGCTGATCACTTCCTGTGCAACAGGAAATAACCCAACATTGTAAAGCAACTGTACTCCAATAAAAGCCATTTTAATTACCTAATGAAAATAGGGCTTCCCTGGTGGCTCAGAGGGTAAAGTGTCTGCCTGCAATGCAGGAGACCTGATTTCAATCCATGGAGTCGCAAAGAGTTGGACACGACTCAGCGACTGAACTGAACTGAACTGAAATGGGTTCGACCCCCAGGTCGGGAAGATCCACCGCAGAAGGAAATGGCAACCCACTCCAGTACTCTTGCCTGGAAAATTCCACGGACAGAGGAGCCTGGTAGGCTACAGTCCATGGGATCACAAAGAGTCACACATGACTGAGCAACTTCACTTCTCGATGAAAATAGGTATTTCATGAGTTGTAAAGGTAGGACCCTAATCCCAAAGGAACAGTGTCCTTATAATAAGAAGAAAGACACCAGAGTTCCCTCTCTCTCTGTCTCCCTGCATCTCAAAATGCGCACAGAGCCAAGGTCATGTGAGGACCCAGAAGGCAGCCATCTACAAACCAGAAAGGTCTTACCAGAAACCAACCTTGTTGCTACCTTAATCCTGGATTTCCAGTCTTCAGAACTATAAGAAGATCAGTTCAGTTCAGTCACTCAGTCGTGTTCGACTCTTTGCGACCCCATGAATTGCAACATGCCAGGCCTCCCTGTCCATCACCAACTCCCGGAGTTCACCCAAACTCATGTCCATCGAGTTGGTGATGCCATCCAGCCATCTCATCCTCTGTCATCCCCTTTTCTTCGTGCCCCCAATCTCTCCCAGCATCAGACTTTTCCAATGAGTCAACTCTTCACATTAGGTGGTCAAAGAACTGGAGTTTCAGCTTGAGCATCATTCCTTCCAAAGAACACCCAGGACTGATCTCCTTTAGAATGGACTGGTTGCATCTCCTTGCAGTCCACGGGCTCTCAAGAGTCTTCTCCAACACTGCAGTTGAAAAGCATCAATTCTCTGGCATTCAGCTTTCTTCACAATCCAACTCTCACATCCATACATGACTACTGGAAAAACCATAGCCTTGACTAGACGGACCTTTGTGGCAAAGTAATGTCTGCTTTTTAATATGCTATCTAGGTTGGTCATAACTTTCCTTCCAAGGAGTAAGTGTCTTTTAATTTCATGGCTGCAATCACCATCTGCGGTGATTTTGGAGCCCCCAAAAATAAAGTCTGACACTGTTTCCACTGTTTACTGGTTGGGGCATAGACTTGGATTACTGTGATATTGAATGGTTTGCCTTGGAAATGAATAGGACATCTTTTTTGGGTGTTAGTTCTAAAAGGTCTTGTCGGTCTTCATAGAACCGTTCAACTTCAGCTTCTTCAGCATTACTGGTTGGGGCATAGACTTGGATTACTGTGATATTGAATGGTTTGCCTTGGAAATGAATAGAGATCATTCTGTCATTTTTGACATTGCATCCAAGTACTGCATTTCGGACTCTTTTGTTGACCATGATGGCTACTCCATTTCTTCTGAGGGATTCCTGCCCACAGTAGTAGATATAATGGTCATCTAAGTTAAATTCACCCATTCCAGTCCATTTTAGTTCACTGATTCCTAGAATGTTGACATTCACTCTTGCCATCTCCTGTTTGACCACTTCCAATTTGCCTTGATTCATGGACCTAACATTCCAGGTTCCTATGCAATATTGCTCTTTATAGCATTGGACCTTGCTTCTATCACCAGTCACACCCAGTCACATAAGAAGATAAATTTCTATTATTAAATTCACCTAGTCTCTGGTATTTTTGTTACAGCAGCCCTGCTGCTGCTGCTGCTGCTAAGTCGCTTCAGTCGTGTCCGACTCTGTGCGACCCCATAGATGGCAGCCCACCAGGCTCCCCCATCCCTGGGATTCTCCAGGCAAGAACGCTGGAGTGGGTTGCCATTTCCTTCTCCAATGCATGAAAGGGAAAAGTGAAAGTGCCATTGCCTTCTCCAATGGCAGCCCTAGCTGGCTAATACACCAAGCTTTAGTTTCTTTGCTCTTCTGACTGATCCTAAAACTTCTATTGTGCTATGCATGCCACTTTACACATGGTCAGCACCCAATACATATTTGTCAGTTGATCTTTTGACACTTATTTCAACTTCCACAGGACTCATTAAATGCACCTTTGAGCAGGAAGTGCAAGACAAGAAAATCTAACTTTGGAAAACCTACACAAGAAAGAGGAAAAGCTACATTTGAAAAGCTGTTACCTTGTGATTTTAAAACCACCTTCAAATTCTGAAAGATAAAGAAATGGCATCCTAACAATGGATGAGCATTTTAAACATATTATAAGTGACCCCCATGCTCCACCTGCAAGATGAAAGAAAGAGTTGCTCAGGTGGCCTCAGGTTACTTTTCCACAGGTGACAAGAGTTTCCATCCTTCCCTACTTCAGTCTAGGGAGCTGATATGGAGCAGCTACATCCCTGGTTGGCGAGAGCCCAGGTTTAGGGGACCCCTTGCCCTGCAGCAAACCCTGCATACCTAGACACCTCGAGTGTTCTAGAAGACCAATACCTGGTCACCCTGGTATTTATACGCCTCCAGTCTCTGCTATTACTTTACTTAGTGAAGATGAAGCAGACAAAATTATTATTACAGTAGGCCTTCCATAACCATGGATTTGGCATCCATGGATTTAAACAACAATGAATAGGAAAAAGCGAGGGAAAAATTTTCAGAGAGTCCCAAGCAGCAAAACTTGAATTTGTTGCATTCAGACAACTATTTACATGGCATTTGCATTTTATTTACAACTATTTACATATCATTTACATTATATTAGGGATGGTAAGTAATCTAGAGATGATTTAAAGTATATGGAATTTGCACATAGGTTATATGCAAACACTATTACATTTTATAAAAGGGATTTGGTTGTGTTTGGATTTTGATATCTGTGGGGTCCTGGATTAATCCCACATGGACACTTTCAGACAAATATTTTTTTATGGTTAAAGGGAAAATTCTTAGAATGTAATATTTTCAGCTAACAGTTGTATATAACAGGTTTTATCAGTAATCATTGGGCTTCCCAGGTGGCTCAGAAAGAGCCCGCCTGCCAATGCAGGAGCCGCAGCAAACGTGGGTTTGATCCCTGGGTCCAGAAGATCCCCCGGAGGAGGAAATGGCAAGCCACTCCAGTATTCTTGTCTAGAAAATTCCACGGACAGAGGAGCCTGGTGGGCTACAGTCCATGGGATCGTAAAAGCTGAACCTTATTGAGCATGCATTAGTGATCAGTATTTTCTTTCTTCTTTCATTTCTGCCTGACTTACCAGATTGCTGTTGATAAGAAAGATAAATATGTGGCTTGAACTATGATATTGTGACTCTGTTCTAGATGTGGAGTGGTATCAAAAAAAAAAAAAAAAAAAAATTGGACATGAAACCTGGCTCCTTCCTCTGTGGATTGGAATTTATTGTTGTCCTTTTCTTATTCTTTCCTCTGTGTGTGCATGTGTGTGTGTGTGAGAGAGAGAGAGTGTGTGCGTGTGCGTGTGTGTGTATGTGTGTTTGCATGTGTGTGTGACTCTCCAGAGTCTAACGAGCTCATGTCACCGAGGTAGGCATGTGATGTTTTCATTCTGCAAGGCTGCCAGCTGAGCTCCTCTATCCGGAGCCTCTCATTTAGAAGCCTTAATAAGCTACTTCAATTACTTTGTCAGGCTTAAGTCGGCAGCAAATAGGATTTTTTTTTTTTCCTTCTAAGGTGAGATTACATTTAAATGATAATAATAAGTGCCAAAGTAATGTGAACGCATGCACCAAAAGGGGTGATGCCCTTCCTAGCTGACTGGGTTTCCACTGGGTGCTTGTCATGACTTATCAGCTGTAATCCTATGCGGAGCCCGCAAAGGGACTCCCAGGTTGATAAGAGGATGCCCTTGAAGCAGCCCGGGGTCATGACGCTGCCCAACACGTGTCTTCGGGGTGGCTTCTCTCTCCTGGTTACTTCTGTGATTTAACTCAGGCTCATCTTGCTTCAGTAAATACTCTTGCGTGCATGCTCAGTCATTCAGTATTGTCCCATTATTTACGGCACTGTGGGCGGTGGCCCGCCAGGCTCCTCTGTCCATGGGATTCTCCAGGCAAGAAGGCTGAAGTGGGTGGCCATCTCCTCCTCCAGGGGATCTTTCTGACCCAGGGATCGAATCCCATCTTTTGCAGCTCCTGGACTGGCAGGCAGATTCTTTACCCCTGCTGACTCTTGTTGACTTTCTCCCTTTATTCGCTTTGAAACCTCCCTTGTTTCACTGTTTAAAGAATCTTACCTTTGCGGAGCCACTTTAAAGATGCTGCGGTTCCTGTCCCTAAAAATGGAATGTCTCTTTTATATAAAATCCCTTTCCACATAGCCTCACCTACATTTGCTTGTTTTCTTTAGCAAAGGCAGATCTTAAAATAATTAGCCTAGGGTGAGGGGAAAGGGAGGGATGGGAATGTCAAGGTTACTCTGCAGAAAAAAAATAAAAAATAACAATTTGATGTTAACATTTCATGTTTTAAAACTATAAAATGAGCTTAGAGACAAGAACACTATACATATGATTTATCCCAGTCTTATCTGACTGCTATCTATATATGCACTTATGTTTTTACGTTCTTCAGTTATTTTGTGTAGGTGCACAAACTGAGACGGAGCTCTAGATGTCTGAAATGGTTGAGGTGGAGCATCAGCTGTGAATAAAACTTTCTCCATTCGTGAGTGGCAAAGGAATAGTTTTAACTGCCTCTTGAGTCTGCTGCCTTTTGAAGAATTCTAAGTGCATTTATTATTTTATATGGTAAAGGTATTGACCTTTCATTTTAAAATAAACATATTTCATTTCTGTCTTTGTGAGTTTTGAAGTGGTAGGTTATCCTTCTTAGTGAGATCTAAAAATTCTTACGTGAGTCTTTATCTTGAAGGAAGATCTTAGAAAGCCTCTTCAAATTAGACATCTAGAAAGCCTGGAGATGCAGGATGTGACTCCTGAAAAGAGAGAAGGGCATACAGCAGCAGGTGAAGAGACTGAGGGCTTCCTAGGTGAGGTAGTGCTAAAGGACACGCCTACCAATGCAGGAGATGTGGGGTGGATCCCCGGGTTGGGAAGATCCCCTGGATGAGGGCATGGCAACCCACTCCAGTATTTTTGCCTGGAGAATCCCATGGACAGAGGAGCCTGGTGGGCTACAGTCCATGGGGTCGCAAAGAGTTGGGCACAACTGAGCAAGCAATGTTGAAAGATAGGTTCTTCATCTTCCTTGCTTTTGAATATAAAAGTCTTTTACTTTTACAAAGTTCATATGTCTATGTAGTTTTAGCAAAGTCAAAGGAAACAAGTTTCTGTCGGTCTAATTTGCAAGAGAAAATACTAGGATTAATACTTTGAAGTCACCTTTAAATTCCAACTTGAAACAGACTGACTGTCTCTCATTCACAGTTGTCCAGTGGCTGCAAACTTCTTTGCAGTCAATGCATTCACATTTTGTACCTTCAAGGAAACAGCCCTTTGTGAAATTAATTGAAACCTCATGGTGAAAATCATCAAAGTTTAGGTTATCTTTGGGTGTAATTTGAGGCTATGCTATTCGAGTTCAGCAAACAAGATGAATCAGTCCAGCCTGGGAGTGTTTGCCCTCATCTTGCTCATTCATAAATAAACTCTAGCCTTACAGCTAACCTATTCAATACTGGCTCTATGGAATACTGGATTAATGATGAGCAGGCATTAAAACTTGTTTGTTTTCCAATGTCACTTCAGATGATCCAGTAAGTTTTAAGACCTCATTTGGAACAAGTAAGCATATTTATCCTATAAAATTACATAACCTCTGGAGGCATTTCTTTTCAAAGGCTAGTGGTATTTCTCAGCCAGACCACCATATTTTTTAAAAAATTCTTTTGCATTTGATTTCTGTGGTTTTGCTCTCAGCACCAAATGAAAACCAGAAACTTTAGAGTCTGTTCCAAGTCCTCAACTGACCAGGAAACAGAATTGGAGCCAGAAATGGGTGAGTGGAAGCTTTATTGGAGACTGCTCTCAGGACCAGCACCTATGGAAGGCAGAAGGCAGGCAGGGTTGGACAGAAGGAGCTTTGAGGTGATCCCTCAAAGCTGCCTAGAATTGAGACAAGGAGTCTGTGTCCTTGTATCCCCATAGAGATCTTCAGCCATTGGAAGCAAGCTGATTCCAAGGTCCCCCTTGGGTTGAGAAAATTCCTAGAGAAAGAGGAAGGATTCAACTTGTGTGTTGTCAGCAGCTTAGGGAATAAATGACCCAGTCCTAAAGGATAATCTAAATAGTACATTCCATCATCTATTCCATTCTCTTCCAAAAAGGTTGAAATCTCCTGAGATGCTAGGTCTTCAATTTAGAAAAACCTAGCTTTAAAATTGACTTCAGGGCAACTCAAGGAAAAGGGAAATTTTTGGAAGGTATTAAATTCTATTTTCACATTTTAGAAATAATGTATCCATGCAAAAGCAAAAATTTGTTTTTAGTTCTGTTCTATAGAACGAGGGTTTGAGGGTAAGACAAACCTAGCCTAAAAATTATAGAGCAAGGCATCGTTAAAATGAAGCAAAATCAGTTTTAAATCAGTATATTGGAGGCCTCCCCTAAATGCCTCCATTCAGTTGACAAAAATACAGGAAAACTCCATTAGGTTTAAGAAAAAAGAGAGTAATAGAAAACACTGAGACAGGGGAAGAAGAGAAAATATGAGTGGGAAAGGTTATCTGAAGAACTCTCAAAGAGCTAAAAAGGCCAAACTAGCAAGGGTGGTGACAATACTAAGGGTAATCATAGTGGTGCCAAGGGCGTGGTGATGAGTGCGTGCCACGTGCAGGGCAATGACAGGTCACTGCAAGTGGAGGGCTGAATTTCCCCCAATCTCAGAAGCTCTTCAACTCTGAATATGCTAAGAATATGCCAAGGATGCCGATGTCATTCAGGTGTTTAATTTCTCTAGGACTTCCATTTCCTTTCTTCCTTCCTTTTCATTTCTCTTTTCTTTTTTTCTCTTTTTTTTTTTTCCACTTCTATTCTTTCCATTCCTTTTCGTAAGGTCTTTGCCACTGTTACTTTCGTTTTGTAAGTTTCAGTCTACCCAAATCCAGAAATAAGGGAATCCAGACCGTTTCAGGGTTATTAATGTTGCAATGGGACTGCAGACACTGGGACTGAACGAAGAGTCACAGGAAAATATGTTTTAGCAATCACAATTAGTCACCAAAGCCTTAGAATCAGCTAATGAATATTAGAGTATTTGAGCTAAATAGGAGGTAAGACATAATTTAATTTAATTCTATCATTTTCAGAAGAAGAAACTAAAACCCAGAGGGTTTATGTAAATCAGCCAAGGTTGAGGAGATGAATAGTAATGAGGATAATTGGGCAGATGAGACACAGTGATGGTCCTCTAGGGGAGTCCCTAGACCAGGGCTTACACCTGTTGCAAGCTGTGTGATGTGGGCAGTTTTCAGACAGTCTGTGTTCCTACCCTCGGTAGTGAAGATTAGATTACTAGCTAACTCACAGAGCTGTTGTGAAAATTAGCCGACAGTGTAGTTAAAACAGTGCCAGGCACATGGGGAGCACACCGCCAATGTCTCTGATCCTCAGTTTACCCAGTGTCTCCTTTTCAGTTCTGGTATCCATCCAAGTACAGCAAACATGCTCTGACCCTTTTCTAATCACTTTTATAAAAAAAATATATATATATTAATTACCTTACTCTCCCAGAGCTTTTTAAGTAACTTTCTCCTCCATCATATAAAAATGTGCATGTTGGTGACTAACGCTTTTCTCCTCACACTTGGTGTCTTACACAATGGTCTATGAATCTTCCCAACTTAAAGTGTTTGTTGTGATATGCTCCTGCTGATAAAAGGTTCATAGATGCCTCTACCACATATAAGTAAAATTCACACTCCCTAGGTTAGCATTCAGGGTGTTACAATGTGGCTCAGCCTGTCTTTCCAATCCTATTATTCGTTTGCCCTACCTTCTTTCATTAAATGAATGATTGATAACATGCCATATGGCCATGTACCAAAGATACGCGGATAAACAGTCTGTTCTTCTAGAATTTTCAAACTAGTGGTAATCTAATCTTACCAGAACCATATGACCATTGCCTACCCACCTAATTTAAATTCTATGACCTCCTCTGCTTGGAATGCCTTACTTTCAAATATGCACGACTAAATCTTGTAATCTTGGCCACATTGCCTCTTCCAATGAGAACAGCATGATTCCCCCCAACTAGTAAACTCTTTTTATCTTGCATGTAGTATTTATAAATGTCTTTAATTATATAATGAAGCATTAGATATATAATTTAATATATAAATATGAATATCAAATTTTCATTGATATTTGCATATTCCTTAAAGATTTAAGAAAGCCTTTTTATTTTAATAAAAAAAAATGATGAGAATAGACTTAAAAAGAACAAGAGAAATTCACATTTATGTGACTTAATTTAAACCCAATACTAAAAATGGAATTTAGAGAAAAATGTGCAAACAAATGCATAAGCATGAATTTGGGTGAGGTATCTAGACTTAAGGTGAGTGGGCGTATTTTGTCTTTATAAGGATCTTAATTATTTTGAAGCTATTTTCATTATGTCATTTCAAATATATATATATATTTATTCTTCAACAACTTTCTGACACTGTACTTCTTCCACCTTGTATAGTTCCTATAAACCCCTTAAGAGGCTTCTAGCAACTAAGAAAGAAAAATGTCTGAGTTACTTGTCTTTACTGTTTTTCTTTTCTTATCACTGCTCAAGAATCCAGTAAGTACTTTGGCTTATCTTTAAAGCCAGAGACTTGCTGGTACTACTACAGAACCACAAAGGCACACAGCATCAGGTACTAGTCAAAGCTTTTCCATCTCAAACACAGTAAGGAAATTGTAAAGGGAAGCCATTAAAAATCAAACCCTTCCTTTAAGGGGTTTCTTAAGAGTGGGGATAAAGAAAAGCAACTTTATAGAGTTTATAATTAGATTGGCTGATGACATAAAAGGCAACAGGATTTTTATTCTTTAGACATGGTTGGGTTAGAGTTTAAATGCCTCCAATGTCCAACTTCACTGAAGGAAATTAGAAAAAAACAAATGAGTTGGCTTACATTCCAAAAACTGTCTGGATTTGTGCACAGAGAAGACTTGGCCATTTTTTAAAGCCATGTGGTAATAACATTAAAGCATGCAATGGCGGAGATTGGGAGAAAAAGAAAACATTTGGGATATCATGAGAGGAAACTTTGCCGTCTGCTGTGGACAGGCATGGGGCAAAAGGTCAAAAGGCTTCTCCAGGATTGTTTGACCTTTGAAGAGTCAATAAACTCCTCAGAACAAAGGGCATATACAGATACAAGTCTTACCATCATATTTTCCAATTCCTAATTTACTATAGCTCAAAATCTTGTGAAGATTAAGAATATCCAGTGAGCAGGTCCTTCTCCAAATTTTTGCAACCTAAAAGAAGGAATAGTGTTTATTGCCAGAGCTTTCAACAAAGTGGGAAGAGTGTCTGGCTGGATTGAAGGAATTGCATAAAGACATCTACAGAAGGATCTTTTTCAGCCCATCTTTGTATGAGGTGAATCTTCTACATATGTAGTTTTTGACCCTTTTGGAGAAGTATGTATGGTTCAATACAACTACTGTGTAGGTTGATATTTTCAATACAGTAATGAAGAGATTGAACTAAGAGAATTAAGTGGCATTATTTGAACCTTCTTTTTTTTCTCCAATGCCATGAGAGAGCTCTATCCATTTTTAGAGATGGTAGAATTGATGATCACTTAAGGGGACAGTTCATAAATAGAGGTAGCAGAATTTAAGCCTGATTCACTTGATTCCAAAGAACATACATACTCCAAATACAGCGTGCTGGAGACCAGGCCAAGGAAACTCCTTCTGACTGCTACCAAATTAGATGGGGCTTGACACTTGGCTTAAATGAAAACATCATGTGATTTTGATAAAAGCAGAGGCAGTTATTACTTGTGATGAGTAAGGAGACAGTGAGATATCTCTCAAAGTCTCCCCAAAGCACTGGACCAGGGAAGCTTTAAAGCTGGGGGCAGGCATATTCATGAAAGGGTAGGCAAGGTCACGGTAATGAGGGAAAGTTATTCTAGGTGTCAAACACTGCAGGCAAGTGGGTGTTTGGTTGTTCAAACTGTAACCTTGTTGACTGGGAAACACTGTTTTTTTTTTTTTTTTTTTTTGAGGGGGAACATGGAACTTTCTACATTTTAATGGTTAGTTTCTGAAAAACAAAGCACACTCAAGTTTAACCCTAGGGCTGCCGAACTGCTGCCTGGATAACAGCTGGTAGTTAAGATAATTTTAGCTGACCATCAGAAACTCAACCCAAACAATGGAAAAACACAACTGTATTGGAATTTGGGGAGTAAACTTTAGGTAAGGCTGGATCCAGGGGTTCCAATGGTGTCACTGGCCCCTCCTGGTTCAATGCAGGACTTCCCACCCGCAATGCAGGAGACCTGGGTTTGATCCCTGGGTCAAGAAGATCCCCTGGGGGAGGGCATGACAACCTGCTCCAGTATTCTTGCCTGGAGAATCCCATGGACAGAGGAGCCCGGTGGGCTACAGTCCATGGGGTTGCAAAGAGTTGAACATGACTGAGTGATTAACACACACACATATTCTCATTAGGGCACAGCCTCTGTGTTTTTCCATAGAGTCTGTGACTGTGCTGTTTATTTTTGTAGGTAGATTCTCTCTGTATATTATGTAAGATGGGTTTTAGCAACCCCAGCTTCACTGTCTTTAGTTTTAGCATTACAAACAGAAAAAGGAATTTCTCTCTCTCAAGGTTTGGTACTTCAGTACTGTCTATGGTTTTCCATAACCCAAGTCCTCACTCCCATGGCTCAGGAATGGGTATGCAAAAAAAAGAAAAAAAGATTGACCCTTGGACGAGTTATCAGTTTATCTCAATCCATTACATTCATTATCCACACTTTGAAAATGGAGGCCGAGCATTTAAATAGAGGATTGGCCAAAAGGTTCATTCAGGTTTTTTAGAAGATATTACGGAAATATACTCTCTTTGCCACCTGGCACCATGTTAAGCTTTGTCAGTGGAAAGCATGGGAGAAACATTTCAGGAGAAAGGGGCTGTCCTTTTGTGCACTGTCATGCTTGCCGGGCAGAAGCCTGACATGCCTGGCATTGCCAGCCCCCAGATCTGGTAGGACAGCAGCTTCGCCAGTGCCCAGCTCTTGGCATGCAGCTCACTTCCCCATGCACGCAGGTCCCCCCGTGCACAATGCTCAGCAGCCATCAGCGGCCGGCCGCTTCCCCAGCAACCCTCCTGGCAAGTTTGACGGTAGAAGGCTTCAAGCACGTTACCGCCTGTGCACGGCTTTCCCTTTCTCCGGTGTCCCGGAAGACAGCTGTGCAGTGAGTTCTTCCAGGGAGGCCTCACAGTGACGGTGCCTCCATCCAGTGCTCCGCAGCCGTGACCGCCCCACAGAGCTCCGGACCGCAGTCCTGGGGGTGGGGAGGCGCCCTTCTGTCACTCTCGTGCAGTTCTAGGTGGATTCATTTTTTCAGTGCTGCTATAGCATATTGCCACATCTTGATGCCTTAAAACAACAGAAATGCATTCTTTCACACTTTGGGAGCTCAGAAGTCGAAAATCAAGGTACCGTCAAGCTTGGTTCTTCGTGGAGACTTAGCGGGAGAAACCCTCCCTGTCTCTTTCTTAGCTTTCAGCGGTGATAGTGGTGGTTTAGTTACTAAGTTGTGTGTGATTCTCGGGACCCCATGGACTGTAGCCCGCCAGGCTCCTCTGCGCATGGGATTCTCCAGGCAAGAAGACTCGAGTGAGTTGCCCTTTCCTTCTCCAGGGGATCTTCCTGACCCAGGAATCAAATCCAGACCTCCTGCGCTGCAGACAGACTCCGTGCTGACTGAGCTTGAGGGGGGCCCCCAGTGCTAGTGGCTGTCACGGACCTTAGGCGTTCCCTGGCTTGTAGCTGCATCCCTGGATCTGGGCCTCCATCTTCACATGGTGCACGCCTCGGTGTACACTTCACAAGGCCTCTTTACAGGACGCCAGTCATTGGATTTAAAGTGCAACCGAATCCATATGACCTCATCTTAAATTAACTAATTCTATCCACAGAAGTCTAATTTCCAAATAAGGTCACATTCTAAAGCTTTGGGTGACCATGACCGTTTAATCTGCTACACTGAGGGCAGCACTTCTTGTGTCTGCTATTCCTAATTATCTAGAGTTGTCTTTATTTTTTATTAGCTGATCTCTTGTTACTCCAACGCCCTGATATAGTTTATCGTTCTTTAGTTAAAGCTTTTCTTATTCCAATAACTGTATGGTGCTTTTCTTGGTTTTGTTTGGTTTTGTTTTATGTCCTGATTTGACTTTGAGTGTCTTTTTGAAGCAAATGAAATGGAGAAGGAAAACTACTTAAATGCAATAAAGATTGCTGAGCAGACAAATATAGTATCTACCATTCTTGACATCAAGGATCAGAGATTAGCCTTAAAGAGCAGAATGTCTCAACACTGGCTTTGTATCCAATGGACACATAATAAATATCATCCACTGATTAGTGTTGTACTATGGCACTCTCATGTCTTCTGTTACTATATCTCTTTGGGCAGGAATGTTTTTATGTTCTTTAGCGATTTTTTTAACTGAATCTCTGAAGGAGAAAGATGATTCTGTAATATTATCATTGCTTTCCCAGAAAACAATGAAAACTGACTTTTTCCAGTCCTGTGACCATTGCTAGTTTTCCAGATTTGCTGGCATATTGAAGCACCACTTTAATAGAATCATCTTTTAGGATTTGAAATAGATCAGCTGGAATTCTATCACCTCCACTAGCTTTGTAGTAGTGCTTCCTAAGAATTGATTTATTCATTTATAAAGGATCAGTGATTCATTTATCTAAGCTGCATAGCAAAACTTGTGAGACCTTAGTTCAGGGATCAAACCCGAGCCCTCCACAATGAAAGTGCAAAATCTTAACCACTGGACCAATGGGGAATCCCTAGTTTTTATATCACTGTGATCTCTCTATGAACTTGGAATATGGGCAAAGGATAGAATCAAGGAGAGCAGTTAAGAGGCTATTGCAATAGGATGCACACAAGGGTATCATCTGATGATGGGAAGTTTAGGTTGAACTGTAGCGTAAATACCGGGCCAGGTCAGCCATACTCATTCCCTCAAGCAAAATATGTCAGCAAAAAAGAGAGTTGGGATAGAGGAGAAATGCAGAAAAATTAGGACAGGAAAACAGATGATAGTTGACCCTGTGCTCTCTGCAGGAACTTCTACATTTGAATACAGGACATTCAGTTCAGTTCAGTCCCTCAGTCATGTCTGACTCTTTGCATCCCCATGGACTCCAGTACGCCAGGAGTGATAAGCCTTCCTAAGTGATCAATGCAAATGAATGCAGCTGCTGCTGTCACACAGAGTCATGTCCACAGACAGCAGCCCACCAGGCTCCCCTGTCCCTGGGATTATCCAGGCAAGAACACTGGAGTGGCTTGCCATTTCCTTCTCCAATGCATGAAAGTGAAAAGTGAAAGTGAAGTCGTTTAGTCGTGCCCGACTCTTAGCGACCCCGTGGACTGCAGCCCACCAGGCTCCTCCATCCATGGGATTTTCCAGGCAAGAGCACTGGAGTGGTCTGTCATTGTCTTCTCTGAATACAAATGAATAGAGGAAAGCAACAGAATGGGAAAGGCTATAGATCTCTTCAAGAAAATTAGAAATATGAAGGAATATTTCATGCAAAGATGTGCACAATAAAGGACAGAAATGGTATGGACCTAACAGAAGTGGAAGATATTATGAAGAGGTGGCAGGAACACACAAGGAGAACTATAGAAAAAGAACTCAATGATCCAGATAACCACGATGGTGCGATCACTCACCTAGAGCCAGACATCCTAGAGTGTAAAGTCAAGTCCACAAAGCTAGTGGAGGTGATGGAATTTCAGCTGAGCTATTTCACATCCTAAAAGATGATGCTATTAAAGTGCTCCACTCAATATACCAGGAAATTTGGAAAACTCAGCAGTGACTACAGGACTGAGAAAGGTCAGTTTTCATTCCAATCCCCCAAAAAAGCAATGCCAAAGAATGTTCAAACTACCGCACAAAAGCACTCATCTCACACACTAGCAAAGTAATCCTCAAAATTCTCCAAGCTAAGCTTCAACAGTACGTGAACCTAAAACTTCCAGATGTTCAAGCTGGATTTAGAAAAGGCAGAGGAACCAAAGATCAAATTGCCAACATCTGTTGGATCATAGAAAAAGCAAGAGAGTTCCAGAGAAGCATCTACTTTTGCTTCATTGAGTATGCTAAAGCCTTTGACTTGATGGATCACAGCAAACTACGGAAAATTCTTAAAGAGAAGGGAATACCAGACCATCTGACATGCCTCCTGAGAAATCTGTACGCAAGTCTAGAAGCAACAGGACATTAGGCTATTCTTTTATTGTCCCAATGATAAATCCCATCCCTTTCCTTATAACTTCTCTCAGCATAATTAGTTTTATTTTACCCTAGCAATTACAATAATCTTAACTCAAACACTCTAAATACAGTCATAAAATCTTAAAGTTGGGCTTTAGATTTCTTTAAACCTATACCTCTTCAGCCTCGGATCCCTTTTCAAGCATTTCTAGTAACGTTGCCAACAAGGATCAGTCTGATCATTAATTTTATGGATCAACTTGATAGGATCAAGGGATGTCCAGATGTTTGGTTAAGCAGGAAAGCATTCCCTCTCTCTGCTGACTTTCTTTGAGCTGGAATATCAGTTTTCTACTGTCTTCAGACAAGGGCTTAGGCTGGAACTACACCTTTGAGTCTCCTGTGTCTCCAGCTTGATAACTGCAAAATCTGGGGATTTCTCAGCCTCTATAACTATGTGAGCCAACTCCTTATGAGAAATTATCTCTTTATATATAATACATTTATGTGTAATATTAAAAATGTATAATATTTGCAATTTATTTCTATAAATATATTTGTATTGACACAAAAATATAAACTGATATTATAAATACCATTACTTATAATTATACCATCATATAATAAATATAGTATATCTAAATATATAATACATAAAATTGCAGTAATATCTATATACATCCACAGACATTAGGAAGAATCCTGATTAATACAATTAGCTTGAAGTTCTTTGCAGTTTGATGTCCTGACTCTCAGTCTCTGCTTCTATAGTGTTCTTTGTTCAGCCGTATTTCCCTCTGCTTGGTTTGTCTCCATCCGCGTCAGAGCCTTTGCCTTGCCATTTGTATTAGCAAAGTTTCCTTTTATTGTGAGCTTGAATAATCTAGCAATAGGGGTATTTTTGAGGAGGATGCAGATGTAGCTCAGAGTAAGGGAAAGCTGGAAAGTAGTTTGGGGAAGAGCAAGAACAAGGACCACAGCAGCAGAGCCTCTGAGCTTGAACTGATGCTAAGAAGACATGGTTCTAGCACTTTTGGGCTCTGTTCTTTTGATCAAATCCCAACTTCTCATGGTGAGAACTGGGATATTCCATGTTTTTAGGCATCTCCACCTCTGGATAAGTCACCTACCTCTGAGCAGATTGGTGGTGTAATCTCACTAGCATCATTGTTGGCCAGAGCTTCCCTTCACCCCCATTTGTTGTTTATTTCACCAATTACTTCTTCCATGGATGCTGATAAAGTATACAGCTGGAAAAGCCAGACACCTTAGGCTTAAAACCTGACTCTGTCCTTCTTAATGTGTGATACTGGGGGAATAAAAATTAACCAGCCTAAGGATTAACCATTATATCTGAAAAGTGAAAGAAATAATAGTTGAACTTCTCAATTTTTCACTCGAAAAATTACTTTCCCGAAAAGTCATTATTTCCATCTTTTCTGAGTTTGGTCTTTTTATGCTATTATGATGCATCTGGTAATTAAGAATATGCTGTTTCAATAAAAAGATCAATAGTTGCCAGGAATTTGTGGGGAGATGAATACGTGGAGTATAGAGTTGTTTTATGAGCAGTGAAAATACTTTGAGTAGCATTATAATGATGGATGTATGTCATTATACTTTTGTCCAAACTCACAGAATGTGAAACATTACTCCTTTCATTAACATGAACCTGAAGATTAACTGGGGACCCTGGTGATTATAAAGTGCCAAAGCAGATCACCCTTGGTTAAAAAAAAAAGATACCAGTTACGCTCTGTTGATAATGATTATACATGTGAGGAGAGGAGCTATATGGGGGAATTTCTGTACCTTCCTGTCATTTTGTTGTAAGCCTAAAACTGCTTAAGAAAAAAAAAAACTCAGGGTAGATGTTTTAGACTAAATTTTTGTTTCACTTTTATGAATGTATACATATTAGGGGCTTCCTCAGTGGCTCAGTGGTATAGAATCCACCTGCAATGCAGAAGATGCAAGAGATACAGGTTCGATTCCTGGGTGGGGAAGATCCCCTGGAGGAAGGCATGAAAACCCACTCCAGGATTCTAGCTTAGAGAATCCCCACGGACATCGGAGCCTGGGCTACAGTCCACTGGGTCACAGAGTCAGAAGCAACCAAAGCGACTGAGCACAGCACAGTGTATATTGCGTGTGTGTGTGTGTTTGTTGGATTCTGATGTAAAATGTACTTTCTTTTTAATCACTGAAGTTTTCAGGCCACTGTAGTTAAATTATACTGGCAAATAAAAGCACAAGCTAACTTCAAGGGAAAAAAGAAGAAACATGTTCTCTGATGCCAGACTGCCTGTTAAGAATTCTGCCTCTTCCAGTTACCAGTTTTGTGATCTGGGGAAAATTCCTTAACCCCTCTAAGTCTAGTTTCCTCATCAACAAAGTGGTATGACTATCTGGGTGTTCCACTGTCCTGATTTGCCAAGATTTGGAAAATCCCATGGATGGAGGAGCCTGGTGGGCTGCCGTCGACGGGGTTGCACAGAGTCAGACACGACGGAAGTGACTAGGCAGCGGCAGCAGCAGCAAGGGTTTCCTGAGGACAGGAAGCTTTCAGTGCTAAATGCAAGTCTGGGTGGTTGATCACCATACATGCAACCTGCATCACTGAACTGCTGCAAGGATTAGATGAGAATGTGTGTCTTTGTCCCTTAAAACAGCACTGAATATAAAGAGAATATCCAAGAGGTGTTAGCTGTTACTATCATTAATCTATTATTAATCTCTGCAGCTGTGATATAGACTTTCATTTCGGTGAAACTTTCTTTCATCTTTACAGTTGCACACATGTAAGAAAATTATGCTTTAGGAGAGTTTGATATTTGAACATAGCTTTGATTCTCAAACATCTTCAACTAGGAAAATACATCTACATATACATATAAGGGCTTCCCAGGTGACTCAGTGGTAAAGAATCTGCCTGCAATACAAGAGATGCAGGTTGGATCGCTGAGTTGGGAAGATCCCCTGGAGAAGGAAACGGCAATCCACTCCAGTATCCTTGCCAGGAAAATCCCATGGTCAGAGGAGCCTGGCGGGCTACAGTCCATGGGGTCACAAAGAGTAGGCTCTGACTTAGCGACTAAGCAGAGACAACATAGTAGGGAAAGATATACGTAAAGGACTATGTGCTGCATCAGGGGTGGTAAAATTTAAGGAAGAAAATATAAGCAGGACATTGTAGAAAGGAGCTGTAAATGGGAGCTAATTATAGAGAGGACTGTGTTGGATTTGAAAGCACTGGTGCTACTGCAGAAGGTATGACCGTGATGGGTCAGGTCTGACCCGCGGCAGTGGTGAGGAGCTCAGGACTGACGCAGGCTGGCCGGTGTGTGCAGGCAGGCGGGGTGCACCAACTAACGGGTGGGAGAAGAAGGAAGGGTAATAAACGCTGTGAGCGGGAGAGCTGTCAGGGGGCTCTCTACAGTAAGGGAGGAAAACACAGAAAGCTAGAGTTCATTAAGGAATGGAAAGATATTTAAGATGAACATTTAATCTCATCCATAATAAAATTAGCTATTGAAAAATAATTATTAGCATTTGGGTATACACTTCAAGATTGCCGGGAGAAATATCAATAACCTCAGATATGCAGATGACACCACCCTTATGGCAGAAAGTGAAGAGGAGCTAAAAAGCCTCTTGATGAAAGTGAAAGAGGAGAGTTGGAAGGAATGATGCTAAAGCTGAAACTCCAGTACTTTGGCCACCTCATGCGAAGTGTTGACTCATTGGAAAAGACTTTGATGCTGGGAAGGGTTGGGGGCAGGAGAAGAAGGGGACGACAGAGGATGAGATGGCTGGATGGCATCACTGACTCGATGGACGTGAGTCTCAGTGAACTCTGGGAGTTGGTGATGGACAGAGAGGCCTGGCGTGTTGTGATTCATGGGGTCGCAAAGAGTTGGACACTACTGAGCAACTGAACTGAACTGAATATGATCAGTATAAAATATAATTATTTATTGATTATATTATTTGTAGCCTAAGATGGAGAAGCTCTATACAGTCAGCAAAAACAAGACCTGGAGCTGACTATGGCTCAGATCATGAACTCCTTATTGCAAAATTAAGGCTTAACTTGAAGAAAATAGAGAAAACCACTAGACCATTCAACTGTGACCTAAATCAAATCTTTTATGATTATACAATGGAAGTGACAAAGATTCAAGCAATTAGATCTGGTAGACAGAGTGCCTGAAAAACTATGAACAGAAGCCAGTGATCAAGACCATCCCTAAGAAAAAGAAATGCAAAAAGGCAAAATGCTTGTCTTAGGAGACCTACAAATAGGTGAGGAGAGAAGAGAAGCTGAAGACAACAGAGAAAAGGAAAGATATACCCATCTGAATGCAGAATTCCAGAGAATATCAAGGAAAGAGAAGAAAGCCTTAATTGAATAATGAAAGAAACAGGAAAATACTATAATCAGAAAGATTAGAGAGAAAGATTTATCTTTAAGGAAATCAGAGATACCAAAGGAATATTTCATGCAAAGCTGGGAAAAATAAAGGACAGAAATGGCAAGGATCTAACAGAAGCTGAAGAGATTAAGAAGAGATGGCAAGAATATATAGAACTAACAGCAGCTGAAGAGATTAAGAAGAGATGGCAGGAATATATAGAAGAACTGTACAAAAAAAAAAAAAAATCTTAATGACCCAGATAACCACGATGGTGTGGACACTCACCTAGAACCAGACATCCTGGAGTGTGAAGTCAAGTGAGTTTTAGGAAGTATCACTATGAACAAAGATAGTGGGGATGATGGAATTCCAGCTGAGCTATTTCAAATCATTTTTTTTCACATTCCACATATAAGTGGTATCATGTTATTTGTATTTCTTTGTCTGGCTTGCTTCCCTTAGTATGATAATGTCTAGGTCCATCCACGTTGCTGTAAATGGCATTCTGTCATTCTTATTTGTGGCTGAGAAATATTCCAGTATCATTTTTGGTCAGAATTTTTGTCTTTTTCTGGATATACACCCTGGCGTGGGATTGCTGAATGATATGGCATCTCCAATATTTTAGTTTTTTACAGAGCGCCCACGCTGTTCTCCATAGTGGATGCACCAATTTACATTCTCACTAATAGTACAGGACAGTTCCTTTTTCTCTGCACTCCTGCCAGCACTTATAATTTGTAGATTTTTAAATGATGGTTATTCTGAACAGTGTGAGGTGATGCTTTGTAGATTTGATTTTGTTTGGCTACATTTTAAAAGTACTCCTGGTTGAAAAGAAACACTTGTACTGATATAGGGATCCAAGTCATATTAATTTATCAGAAAAAGTTGTTGTCTTCCTAAACCTAGTGAAGCTAGATACATCAAAAAGCCATGTCTCCCACACAAAATGGTCACCTCCATTTCACTAAGGAAGCATAGCTTAGATACAATATCAGCTAGAGACAGGCAAAACAAATAAAAACTCAAGAAGAGTTTCAGTCCTTTCTCCTTCTGCCTGTGGTGTGTCAGAAAAATATTTTCTTGTTTTCCTTTTTGTGTGAAAGTATAGGTTTCAATATTTATAATGAGAAGTCAATCAATATTTTATCATGTGTTTAAAGATCTTATAAAAGATCAGAGTATATTCTTCATAAAGCATGCTTTGAATTTTATCAGTGTTTGGTGCTTAGCTCAAGCTATGAAATAAATTTGTCATTCAACTTGTCATTCAGAAAGATATGGCTCATTTATTTTCCACAGTTTAATTAAGATTTTTAAAAAGAATATGAGATTTGTACAGCCTAAAGATAAAAATGACAAGCTAAGCACATGAAAATTTAACATTATTTGAAAGAAATGACTTCTGAAGTTTTCTGAAGGCTGAGTTAAGTTTTCTTCCATAGCTTTAGCTAGAGAAACTACAAGATAATCTTAACACCTTTTATGGAAACAAAGAAGCCTTGCAAGATACGTAACTATACAGTAATGTAACCTCATAAATTATAATCTAAAGCATCCTACTTTTAATTGCCCCATTAAGTAATTAAGTTTGACTTAAGAAGAAAGACACACGTCATTCTGGAGGGACTCTAGCATAGACAGGCTAAATATTTGCCTAATGAATACCTATCTTTATAGAACTAACTGCTTTCAACACTTAGGGTTGTTCTAGCGGGTATTCCTATTCACTTAAAATAGTTCACACAATGATTTAAATTAGACTGATGAGGGGCTATGATTTCCTCTCATTAATTACACATTAAGGGAAAAAAGCATTTTAAATATAATTATGGATTCAACAGAAGATGGGCCAAAAGATTCTGCTTCCTTTTTCCTCATTAACAATGTAGACTTTTAGAATACGATGAAAACTAAGAAATCATCTAGGTTTGCGTATTTCAAGTTTTTAAGCTTTATAAATACTTGCTTCTGTAATGAAATCTTATACAGAGCCCCAATGGATCCTCTATGATCCACCTCCCAGAATACTCGAAATAAAAGCAAAAATAAACAAATGGGATCTAATTAAAATTAAAAGTTTATGCACAACAAAGGAAACTATAAGCAAGGTAAAAAGACAGCCTTCTGAATGGGAGAAAACAATAGCAAATGAAGCAACTGACAAACAACTAATCTCAAAAATATACAAGCAACTCATGCAACTCAACTCCAGAAAAATAAACGATCCAATCAAAAAATGGGCCAAAGAACTAAACAGACATTTCTCCAAAGAAGACATACGGATGGCTAACAAACACATGAAAAGATGCTCAACATCACTCATTATCAGAGAAATGCAAATCAAGACCACAATGAGGTACCATTTCACACCAGTCAGAATGGCTGCGATCCAAAAGTCTACAAGCAATAAATGCTGGAGAGGGTGTGGAGAAAAGGGAACCCTCTTACACTGTTGGTGGGAATGCAAACTAGTACAGCCACTATGGAGAACAGTGTGGAGATTCCTTAAAAAACTGCAAATAGAACTGCCTTATGACCCAGCAATCCCACTGCTGGGCATACACACCGAGGAAACCAGAATTGAAAGAGACACATGTACCCCAATGTTCATTGCAGCACTGTTTATAATAGCCAGGACATGGAAACAACCTAGATGTCCATCAGCAGATGAATGGATAAGAAAGCTGTGGTACATATACACAATGGAGTATTACTCAGCCATTAAAAAGAATTCATTTGAATCAGTTCTAATGAGATGGATGAAACTGGAACCTATTATACAGAGTGAAGTAAGCCAGAAAGAAAAACACCAATACAGTATACTGACACATATATATGGAATTTAGAAAGATGGCAATGATGACCCTGTATGCGAGACAGCAAAAGAGACACAGATGTATAGAACGGACTTTTGGACTCTGTGGGAGAGGGAGAGGGTGGGATGATTTGGGAGAATGGCATTGAAACATGTATACTATCATGTAAGAACGAAGCACCAGCCTATGTTCGATACAGGATACAGGATGCTTGGGGCTGGTGCACAGGGATGATCCAGAGAGAGGATATGGGGTGGGATGTGGGAGGGGGATTCAGGATTGGGATCTCATATACACCCATGGTGGATTCATGTCAATGTATGGCAAAACCAATACGGTATTGTAAAGTAAAATAAAGTAAAAATTAAAAAAAAAAAAAGAGCCCCAATGTGAAAAGAGGATGTTTAGCTTTGACATAGTAAAGTGGGCCAGCTGCAGAGCTTCTGAGAAATCCATCTTGAAAACCATCCACATGGCACTGTTCTCATTTGTAGTTACAGACATCGAGACGTGTACTAGTCCCAGGATTTTTCACATCAATCTTCATAAGTATTTCCTTTTGTTTCCTTCTTCTTATTTTCTGTTGTTAGGCTCCTTGACCCGCTCATCCCCCAGGGACAGATAAGAGCCATTCAAAAGACCCTTCTTGCTACTGATGTTCAGTATTGATCTCAGTAAACAGGAGAGCCACTCCCTGATTGTTGGTCAACTCTTGGATCATCCTGACTTGGGAGGGTCCAGATTACCTTGGATGCATTTCTGTGGGAATCACTCCACCAACACTGATCTCATCTACTGAAGTCACCACTTCAAAGAACACTGTGGAAGAGCTTAACGCCTACCTCTCTATTCCAATATTAAGAAGACGTTCCAGAAAGAGTAGCTAAATGTCAGACATTTACATTCCTTCTGTACATTAACTAGTATTTTTTTTTACCATATTTTCTCATTGATTCAGTAGGCATCTGTAATCTATCTTTTTTTGGGGAAAATATTGAGCCAGCAGTTCTATGGATAAATTTGTGTGCAAACTTTACAGAGAAAGACACCAGCTATATTTCTTATAAAGCCTGTTTTCCCAGTAAGTGATGTAGCACCTGGCATGTGATAAGAGCTCTATAACCATTTGTTAAACAAAGTCATGCATCTCTGGAGGAGCTAGGGTACAGAAGAACAGCAGCAGACACACAGAAACGTAGATGTTCTCTGTCCTAAGGGAACCTTTATGCATAAAACTTCACTTTCATCCAACATTTTGAGGAAATACACTATTTTGTGTGTTAAAATCAACACATATAAGATGCAGATTTGCTCAACATTTTCAGAATGCAACAGGAGACTTTAAACACATTTGGCATGAGTTGGTTTCTTCTATGCTGTATTCATAGATTTCTGTCATTAAGTTTTCTCCTGTGGAATAATTTATGGAGCAATAGCTATTCAAAGCTGCCTCTTTGAAAGTGAAAAGTGGAATTGCACCCCTTAGGGGCTAAATCCCAGATACTTACTTAGATCATGAGGCTGAAATATTACAAGCATACATAGGTTGCACTCCCAAATATTAGATAGTCCTTCACAGTTTTCTGTTTTTTGTTATTTTTTGGTGGGGGGAGATAAAATAGAGGTGCTGGGAGGTGCTTTTGACTTCCCAGGATCACACAGATTCAAGACAGGATATCAGGAAAGATACTGAATTAGGTTAAACTGATTCCTTCCTCTGAACCTACTTGGAAGCCTGTAGTTCCTGTTATATTGGATGATTCTGCAACGTTTTGTTCAGCAGCATTCCCAGGCAGAAGAGATGGACTTGTAAACAAAAGCAGTATCACACATAATGGTATACAAATGACTCCTAGGCACTCCTATATGAACACTGATGGACTGATTTCTCAACAGTGTCCTCTAAGGAACCGGTGTTCAGTGAGGACGCCCATACAGGGAGAAAATCCAGCCTTCTCTCTTGGTCTGTGAACCTCTGTCAGCTAGTTTAGCAGTCCCACAGAACCTCATCCCTGGGAATGCCAAGCAACTCATGTCTCCTGTAGAAGAGGGTGGACGCCTGCCTCACAAAGAACAACATTCCATTAGAAACTATTTTGTGCATGAGAGCCTCCAAGTGGAAACACACTGAACTCCTAGCCACAGAAGGCTGTGTGGAACAGGTTTTCCACCTGTTGAAGGCAACTGATGGGGGAAGATCTATATTTCTATTGACTGGAAAAGGTACTTTTGTGAGACGAAGCCATGGATCTTCAGGTTGAAGCCATGCCAGAGGACGTGAAGACTTGTATCTGCGTTTTCCAATATGGTAGCCGCTAACCACATGTGTATCTTCAGAATGTGGCTACTAGAACATTCTAAATGACATTGGTGGTTCACATTTTCTCTAGTGTGCAGAGCCACTCTAGATTAGAAACTGTGTGTGTGCTGTTGTGGCTTTGCTAATTTAGAGGCTTAAGTCATTGCAAGAGGGGTAAAGTCACAGGCTTTAACCATCCAAAGTTTGAGTGTAAAAGTGGAACTATTAGTAACTATGCCAGCACAATAGGCATCAATTAGAACCTAGGGCTTCAATCTGTTCAACATAAGATGAAAACATTTGACCTACCAGTTGTTGAAGCTGTCCCCCCCAGAAATCAAGGATATAGAGTCACTTTTACCTATAAATCAAGTTTATGATAACTGTTAACTTTCCAAGCCAATACCTAAATGACATCAGGGTGTGAACAATTCTACTTGTTCACCATTGCACACCTGGCATGCTGCTGAATAACCATTTGTTAAATAAATGAGTGAATGAATGAACACAATTTCTTCAAGTTCCAAGAATGCAGGAATGTAGGTTTGTGTTATATTATTCTCAAAATGCTTTTGGATAGAGAAAAGGTCTTTTAGAGACTCACTTTGTTTTTCAAATTAATATGTGAGAATAAATAAAGCTAAAGTTTAAAGAACAGCTTTCTGAAATTAGGTCATGTTTAAAATTCTTTATTTCTAAACCTATGAAATATTAACAATTGTTTTGCAGGAATCTAAACTTGATTAATTTGTAAATATGGTCATTCTTAGATGGCTTTAAATACTTCAGTAATATATATGAAATTAACATGATCAGTTCAGTTGCTCAGTCGTGTCCCACTCTTTGTGATTCTATGAATCGCAGAACGCCAGGGCTCCCTGTCCATCACCAACTCCCAGAGTTCACTCAAACTCACATCCATCGAGTCCGTGATGCCATCCAGCCATCTCATCCTTGGTCATCCCCTTCTCCTCCTGCCCCCAATCCCTCCCAGCATCAGTCTTTTCCAATGAGTCAACTCTTCGCATGAGGTGGCCAAAGTACTGGAGTTTCAGCTTTAGCATCATTTCTTCCAAAGAACACCCAGGGCTGATCTCCCTCAGAATGGACTGGTTGGATCGCCTTGCAGTCCAAGGGACTCTCAGGAGTCTTTTTCAACACCACAGTTCAAAAGCATCCATTCTTTGGTGCTCAGCCTTCTTCACAGTCCAACTCTCACATCCATACATGACCACTGGAAAAACCACAGCCTTGACTAGACGGACCTTAATCGGCAAAGTAATGTCTCCGCTTTTCAATATGTTACCTAGGTTGGACATAACTTTTCTTCCAAGGAGTAAGTGTCTTTTAATTTCATGGCTGCAGTCACCATCTACAGTGATTTTTGGAGCCCCCAAAAATAAAGTCTGACACTGTTTCCACTGTTTTCCCATCTATCTGAAGCCTAAATTAGTTTTCAATTAAAAAACACCAAACTGTAATCCTAAGTCAGGCTTTTTCATTAAAAAAATATATATTTTTTAGTTAGAGTTGATTGACAATATTAAGTAAGTTTCAGGTATAAAATATAATGATTCACAATTTTTAGGGGATAAACTCCATTTTACAGTTATTATAAAATATTTACTATACTCCCATTGCAAATAGTTTTTTTAAGTCTCAGGATCTAAATCCTCTTAAAAATATACATATTTAAGTCATGAAATGTGAGAATACTTTAAACTCTTTGACATCTAAATTTATATACTTACTATGTATTCCCATATTCGAAAGGTACTTACTATTAAAGAAATGATTATATCATTGCAAAGTATTTTGGGAGATGCTTGTCCAAACACAAGCCATGATAACATAGATCAGCTGGAATGCTTGACGATTTCTGATGCCAGCCACACTGATGAAGCCCATTGGCCTTGTTAAGCATCAGTGAGATGGAACTTCCTATCATACATCTTATTATTGTCTTCAAATCTGCATAAATTACCCCCAAGACTAGTTACAAAAATCCTAGGGCCCAGTGCAAAATGAAAATATAAGACTCTTTCAAAATGTATTAAGGATTTCAAGACCAAAATGGTGAACAAGAAACCATAGGGCCCTACTAAGCATGGGGTCTTGTGTGATTACACACGTTGTGAGCCAGGTTATACTCTTCTCTAGATTTAGAGACTGCAACTCCCAGGTCAGCTGCTGGATTGAGTTTCATATTTGCCTCTACTCACTCACTCATTCACTTACTCACTTTACTCACTTTGCATTGAGTCCTATAAATCTTTGTTTATGAATATATATTACTTTTATTTACTTTGTTTTGTTTTGGTAACATTTTCTCTGTCTCGTGGACCATAAAGCATTTCAAGATATAAAACTTTCTAAGCTTTTGAACAATTTTCAGAAATTTTTTTCTTACATTTGCCACTGTTTTAACGCCATTCTTTTCAGAGGACTTTTATCAATCATTGTTTCCAGCTGTCATCGTCCCAAAACCTCTGAAGAAGGTCAAGCAATGGTTTAAGGACTTCCCTGGTGCTCCAGGGATTAAGACTTGGCCTTCCAATGCAGGCGGTGTGGGTTCGATCTCTGGTCTAGGAACTAAGATCCCACATGCCTCCCAATCAAAAATACAAAAGCATAAGACAGAAGCAATATTGTAACAAATCCAATAAAGACTTTAAGACCGGTCCACATTTAAAAAAAAAGAAAAATCTTTAAAGAAAAAGGATATGCTAACCAGTTCCAACTTTACAAGTCTCTTCTCTCCTCCTACCCCCTCACTGTCTCTGCTTTCTCTGTTTTCTGTCTTGCCTTTCTGCAAAACTACTACACAGATACTACTTTGCGAGCCACATGGAGGGCACTAAAGACAGATTCTTGCTTTTGAAAATTGATTCAGATATTTAGCATCTATGCATGCGTGCTCAGTTGTGGACTGTAGCCCACCAGGCTCTTCAGTCCTTGGGATTCTCCAGGCATGAATTGATGCCAGCCACACTGATGAAGCCCATTGGCCTTGTTAAGCATCAGTGAGATGGAACTTCCTATCATACATCTTATTATTGTCTTCAAATCTGCATAAATTACCCCCAGGACTAGTTACAAAAATCCTAGGGCCCAGTGCAAAATGAAAATATAAGACTCTTTCAAAATGTATTAAGGATTTCAAGACCAAAATGGTGAACAAGAAACCATAGGGCCCTACTAAGCATGGGGTCTTGTGTGATTACACACGTTGTGAGCCAGGTTATACTCTTCTCTAGATTTAGAGACTGCAACTCCCAGGTCAGCTGCTGGATTGAGTTTCATATTTGCCTCTACTCACTCACTCATTCACTTACTCACTTTACTCACTTTGCATTGAGTCCTATAAATCTTTGTTTATGAATATATATTACTTTTATTTACTTTGTTTTGTTTTGGTAACATTTTCTCTGTCTCGTGGACCATAAAGCATTTCAAGATATAAAACTTTCTAAGCTTTTGAACAATTTTCAGAAATTTTTTTCTTACATTTGCCACTGTTTTAACGCCATTCTTTTCAGAGGACTTTTATCAATCATTGTTTCCAGCTGTCATCGTCCCAAAACCTTTGAAGAAGGTCAAGCAATGGTTTAAGGACTTCCCTGGTGCTCCAGGGATTAAGACTTGGCCTTCCAATGCAGGCGGTGTGGGTTCGATCTCTGGTCTAGGAACTAAGATCCCACATGCCTCCCAATCAAAAATACAAAAGCATAAGACAGAAGCAATATTGTAACAAATCCAATAAAGACTTTAAGACCGGTCCACATTTAAAAAAAAAGAAAAATCTTTAAAGAAAAAGGATATGCTAACCAGTTCCAACTTTACAAGTCTCTTCTCTCCTCCTACCCCCTCACTGTCTCTGCTTTCTCTGTTTTCTGTCTTGCCTTTCTGCAAAACTACTACACAGATACTACTTTGCGAGCCACATGGAGGGCACTAAAGACAGATTCTTGCTTTTGAAAATTGATTCAGATATTTAGCATCTATGCATGCGTGCTCAGTTGTGGACTGTAGCCCACCAGGCTCTTCAGTCCTTGGGATTCTCCAGGCATGAATACTGCAGGGGTTGCCATTTCCTCCTCCAGGGGGTCTTCCCACGGATTGAATCTGTGTCTCCTGTGTCTCCTGCACTGGCAGGTAGATTCTTTGTGATTGAGCCTCCCAGGAAGCCCCATTTAACATCTATAATTTTTGCCTATTTCTTCTTATTTCTGCTCTAGCATTTCCAAAATTCTCAATAAAAATTCTCAAATTTCTAACAGGGATTTAGAGCACTTTTTGTTCTCTTTAGATAGGTCAAATTTGATGCAATAACTTAGACTAAAAATATCTTAAAATAAAGGAGAAAAAAATCTGTCATAACAAAGAATTTTTTTCTTCCAAACACTGGATACAATTTTTTAGACTATCAAACACAATCTTTAGTCTGAAATTTCAGCCCATAAAATAGCAATCCTCCAAACTTAATCGGAAGTCATCCCTTCCCTCTCAGGTGGAGTCCTCTCCACCTTCTCCCTTTTTAGAATCTGCTCCTGCCCTTCCAGGGTTGGAATTCAATAAGGGAAGAAATGTTGAGCAGGGCAAAGAAAAGTCCTCATGTGACTGAAACTGCCTCATGGGTTTGTGGTCTGTGAGCCTGGCAGCTACTCAGGTTGAGCTTCGGTTCTTTGGAGGACCCAATCAGTGGGGCCTCTCTGCTGAAGGCCTCCTCCCTTGACCCAGGAGAAGGCATCTCTGTTTTGGTTAATTGCTTTCTCCTTCTGCAGCCCCCAGATATCTCACAATGCTTTTAGCTTCTCTCCACTGGTGCCTGTTTGCCCCTCGGGGAGGTCTCAATGGTGATGGACAGGGAGGCCTGGCGTGCTGCAGTCCATGGGGTCGCAAAGAGTCGGACATGACTGACTGACTGAACTAAAGTCTCAGTGAACAAAACTAAAGCTGATCCTACATTTATTCTTTGTTATGTTTCTCACTTCTGCTCATTTTTCTGCTTGATAAACTCTGAGTATATAGGCTGCCTTATATAGCCATCATAAGTAAATGTTTCCACGTCATCTTTCTATATTTCTAAGACTAGTCTGGGGCAGAAATGAACTATAAACTTTCATAGAGTGGAAGTCAGCATCATGGTTTCTTGCATCTCCAGGAAGGGAATAACATGATTGTTGGAAAGGAAGGTAGGTTGGAGAGAATGTTTGTTCTTCTACCAGCAGCACTTTGTGGACCTGTGTCAGCCTCATCAGTATCGGGAAAGACAGTCATCTTACCAACACGTAAACTAGAGTTACTTCACATCGTCAAAATCGGTAGCCTTTAGGCCCCACCCCGCAGGGCTGGTTGAGTGGTGTTTGACCTAATGAGAGGTTTTCTGCTTAAACACTTCAAGATGTATATCAGGAAAAGAGCTTGCCTTCCTTGGTAAAATAATTCAGAATTGCAAGCCAATTACATACTTCTATTTCAAACACAATATAGGTACCTCTTTTCAAATTGTAATATCACCAGTTATATCACCCAGCTTTCTCTGAAAGGTTTTAATTCCTAGTGACTAAAGAAAGAAATTCTTGTTTCACTGTGATATTTGTTGGGAAGCTGTAAGCCCTATTCAAAGTGGATTTCTCTGGGACGCCTACAGAGAACTTTCATTTTCCAAATACATTTTATGTTTATAGATTACATGATTTAGCCACTTTGCTTAACCAAACAATGGAAGTAGAAGTAGATATTTGCTTACCTATACTTTTAAATTTTATTATTATTTATTTAGGGGATGAACTACAGGGATTTTTTTCTTCACTTTTAAATCCTACTATAACACGAAAACATCACGGTAGTCCATGGAGCCCAAGTTAATTCCTAATTCTTCTAGGTAATTAGTGAATACATATTGTTACATGCCTAATTGTATTGAGATAAAGGGCTTGCCACACCAAGCAAAGCTGTGCATTAAGCTGATAATCTCTGTCCTTTATTTTTCATCTTAATCTTTATTTGATTCATTTTACTATTAAACTGAGTGCACACACTGTTACAGAGCAACTAAATAACACTAAGAAATTAGACTCACTTCTTGTTGTTGTTCAGTTGATCAGTTGTGCCTGACTCTTTGTGACCCCATAGACTGTGTAGCACACCAGTCTTCCCTGTCCATCACCAACTCTCAGAGCTTGCTCAAACTCCTGTCCATTGAATCGGTGATAACATCCAAACATCTCATCCTCTGTCATCCCCTTCTCCTCCTGCCTTTAATCTTTCCCAGCATCAGGGTCTTTTCCAAAGAGTCAGCACTTTGCATCAGGTGGCCAAAGTATTGGAGCTTCAGTTCAGCCTTAGTTCTTCTAATGGATATTCAGGGTTGATTTCCTTTAGACTCACTTCTTAAAAGTCAATTAAAAAAAAATGAACTCAAGCCTCTCTAATGTTTTGGGATGCCCATATTTAAATTTGAATAGAACTAGTACCAGACTAGTACTGGAGAAGGAAATGCAACCCACTCCAGTGTTCTTGCCTGGAGGATCCCAGGGACGGGGGAGCCTGGTGGGCTGCCGTCTATGGGGTCGCACAGTGTCGGACACGACTGAAGCGACTTAGCAGCAGCAGCGGTACCAAACTATCTCTGTTATGGCATCGTCTCCAATTTCAGAACCCTCATCCAAAGAAGCGGTGCTGAAAGCTCGCCCCTAGGTGATTCACATGAATGTACAGATGATCTATCCATTCATTTGGTAGCTTCAGTCATTTGAAAGAGTGCGCAAGGTCACTTGGGTGGGGTGGGGTGGCTGGGGAATGGTGACGCGATGTCTCTGCAGTTATATATGTTGGCCAGTTCTTTGTCTTATAGAATCTCACTGAGCTTTTCTCATGTTGTTTAAAAACAAGGAGGAATTCAGATTACTTAGCAATCTGACTCAACCGGCAAAGTCAGAAGTTTAACTTAACCTGTGTATTTTTCATTACTTGTGGAAGAATACTGTTCTTTTCCTGACACAAATTTATGTTAAAATCAATTTTGAGGAGACATTATGCTTTCAAATATGTCATCAGGGTGCAGCACAGTAAGTTGAGTCCACCTGTTACAGCTTGTCTGGAATATAATTGGGTGAGCTCTTGTAGCAAGAATGAAATTCAACGTGTCGCCACTGGAAAGTTCTATCAAAGTCTCCATTTGTTTCACTATATCCTTGTCTGATCAAATCCACTTGAATCTAAAATTTTCTAATTCCAAGGACTGACACGATGACAGGAAACAGCTGGTAAAAGGCCCCAAGACGCCTTACGCTCTTTCATGTAATTACAAGCAGCTTTCTAAGAATATTCAAAGGGATTACTTACAATTACAGTTCATTATGATATCATAGACTTCCCCCCCAGAGTGGAGAGTCAAAATATATTAACATTGTTATTGGAGAGATATTAATGCCAAGTTTCTTTGTAAGAACAAATTGCGAAAACATTTAAGGCAGTATAAATCCAACTCTATTAGATGTGCTCTCTTGCTTGCATTCAGGGAGGAATTATCGTGCAGCTAAGATTACATGTATGTAATTTGAAAAACTCAGTGCCTGCCACCAGAATACTCACTGAATCAATCAAAAGTATTTTTCTTTTGTGTAAATGACTTCACATGTTATATATTACCTCATAAGATTTCTACATCAACTGTATGAGGTGACAATAGCTTGTCTTTTATTTGATAAAGTGGATTCTCAGGCTTCTTAAGTTATTTGCTCATAGTAACAGATTAGTCAGTAGAAAGAAAGCCAGGTTTTCTAGCTCCAAAGTCAACTTTTTGCCTTAAAAAGGAATAGGAAACAACATTTTTGAAAAACCATTTTTACAGCAGGTGGTTCCTTAGTGGTCTGCACACAGTGAATTACTACATGTTCCTACTCATTGAATTTTATTAATAATTTTATAAAAATTGAGTGCCTCATTGACACCTGTATTGAACCATGGAAAATTTATGTAAAATTCATTATGGAAGAAAAGATATATCATTTTAATTCAATTTTATCTAAAATTGAAGCATGGTTAGGCTAAATATTAATAGAAGAGACTTTTGATTCATTGCTTGTAAAATCGTATTCTATACCTAAATTAAGTGAATAGTCATATGAAAAAGCAAATGGTAGGATTTTGTAATTCTTAAATTAGATCATCTTTGTTAGAATAGAATAGTTCAATAATATTAGCAATACCACTCAATGTAAGGCATTTGGTTGCAAATAATAAACTGACTCAAGATAGCTCATGTTAAAATGCGAACAAATATTAGAAAGCATGAGTTGATCTTATACAATATTATGACAGAAAATACAGACAGTCAAATTTGTAGAAAAATACATAACACTGACCATCTTTTTATATCTGCCTTGCTTCCTCTTACTGATGGACACTTTCCCTCCACTTCTCTATGAACATGGCTACAGAAAAGCCACTGATTTTAAGTAAACAGAAACGTATGACCAGCTTTCTTAAACCTTGTTTAAAACATACTGGAAAAAAATTCTGATTGGCCAAACTCAGTAGTATTTTCCTTCTCTCAAAAAGGAAATTTCAGGGTTATATATGAAAAATATGATGACCAGCTCTTGTTCCTATGGTTAAGAGCAGGGAGAGGCTTTGCACAAGTATTTATTTATGAAATAGGAAGAAAAGCATCTATGACTACATGCTGTTCTATGAGTTTTAAAGTTACTCAGGAACAACTGTCTCAACCACATTCAAGGAAGATTTTTTTATGCCATCAAAAACGTTTTATGCCATCAAAAAGGGAAATTGCTGTATTTCTGCTTCATTTTGCTTTTTTTTCTATTGTTTTACATTTCACTTGAGAATATTAATTCATACCACATCTTTAAAATTATATAGAAGTCAGTTAATGTTTGGATCAAATTAGTAAAAAATAATTTCTGAGGCACATGCATGATAATGTGCTAGGAATTTTAGAAAAGAAATGAATTAGTGAAAGATGCTTTACTCTCCAAAGGTTTGTTCATTCCCGGTGAAATTGTCTAGCTTACCAACATGCCAGGCATGATCAATATAATACTCATTGCTGTCCTTTATATTCATCCATAAAATACCCTGAGGTCAGTAAACAATCTACATCAGAGACAGCTGGTTAACCATCCACATCCAGTTCCTCCTTCATCTTTATAAACAGGCATTCATATTGTTGGAGGTGCCAATGAGCCTAAAACATTGCTCTCTCTGCCTCCTTTGTAGATCAAAGTGGTCAAGATACATGAGCACAAGCTTGAGTGGGACTTCAGAGAAAATTCTTTCAGAAGCTGTCTGCCTGGGCCATTCATTCTGGCCATAACTGTATAACTAAAATTGGCCTTGCCCTCTTGCCCTAAACTCTAAAACTCACTACTCCCAACAGACACATAAAAAATGTATCCGGTGGCCTTTCTGATGCATTGAACAACGAATCTAGCAGGACTGTTATCCTTAAAAGAAACACTGGAGATGATTGCCACCTTTTTCCAAGACCTATGAATGGGGGAACTTTTTCACCTTGCTGCAGAGAGGTGAAACTCACCTAGAATGGTAATCTCACAGGGCTAGAGAGGCAGGAAGGAGAATTTCAGCCTACTGTAGAGTTCAGTTTCGGGGACCAGGATATCGGAAAGAAGGAGTGGCCCACAGAGAGGAGTGGACCCAGAAATCTGATGGAAGTTCAACAATGTCCTGTGGCCAAAGTCTTGACTCTCCATGTGTAGGTTGGGACCCCACAAAGCCTCGCAGAGTAGGCTCATGGATAAGGGGCAGCAGAGGCTTCATGGAACTGAGAAGCGTTGGAGTTTCAGTCCAGTGAGAGTGAAGAGACCTGAGAAACTCGGGTGTTCAGGTGACATCCCTGAAGCCCTGCATTTGGAGTGGGAAACCCTTCATCCTTCATATTCTGGAACTGTTCGGTGTGAATTTATTCATTGATTATTCTGTTCGTATTTGTTGAACACTTATTTTATGCCAAGACCTGGGCTTATGGCAGAGAAAGTCCTTGAACTATTTGAAATCCCTCATTGTGACAGGACCTGACAGAATAAAAGAAATGAAGCCAGTAAATGCAAG
This sequence comes from Cephalophus harveyi, assembly GCA_006410635.1. NCBI lineage: Eukaryota > Metazoa > Chordata > Mammalia > Artiodactyla > Bovidae > Cephalophus > Cephalophus harveyi. The sequence continues at coordinate 57,288 of SJYT01048254.1, read as the reverse complement.
GCCTTCTCCTGGAGTGATGCAACACCTGTTATAATGATTGGACACTGTTTTTCAATGTCTGTCTATAATATAAATGAGGCTTCCTTGGGAGCTTAGCAGTAACGAATCTGCCTGCCAATGCAGGAGACACAGGTTCGATCCCTGGGTCAAGAAGAGCCTCTGGAGAAGGGAATGGAAACCCACTCCAGTATTCTTGCCTGGGGAATGCCGTGGACAGAGGAGCCTGGCAGGCCACAGTCCATGAGGTCATGAAGAGTCAGATACAACTTAGCAACGAAACAACAACAAATAATATAAGTATGTAGCATCAGAAATAAGCGAACATATCACTTTATTTATGTCCTGATGGCAGGTACAGAAAAATTTGAATAATTTTAGAGCTTATTTTTACAAATAAAAATACACCTTTGATTCAGTAGGTAATTTCTATTTACTGAGTTCTTAATTCCATTTGATTTTTTTATTTTAAGATTTTAAATAAAACTGTAATTACTAGTCAAGTAGAATATTGTTCAGAAACACTCAAAAGTGTCTTCTTGTGATAATTATCTTCATTTCTTAATAGGAATAGCTATAGGAGATTATAGAAAGAGTGAGATATCCTTAAGAATGTGAATAAATGATAGGGATATTTCAAATCAGGCTATAGAAGTTTCCATTAATGTTTCATTTTTCCCACCAGTTGAACAATAAATTGAACATCAATTTTTGAGAGATTTTAAAAATATATTTAAATTAATTAATTCAAAGTCTGTGTACACTTATTCATTAAGTATATTTAGACTGTTATCATCATGCTAAAATAGCTATTAGGAAAAATATATCAAAACAGAATGCATGTGAACAATTTACTAAAAGCCATCCAAATAATCTGAATGAATTCAGACCTCTGAGTGAAAGTCGAATGACTCTCCAGAGTGTGGGCTTCCCAGGGATTCAAGTGGTAAAGAATCCACCCAGCAATGAAGGCGCTGCAGGAGACACAGATCCAGTCCCTGGCCTGGGAAGATCCCCTGGAGGAGAGCGCGGCGACCCACTCTAGTGTTCTTGTCTGAGAGTCCCATGGACCAAGGAGCATGGTGGGCTCGGGTCCATGGCGTCGCAAAGAGTTGGTGAAGAGGAAAGTGACTGAGCACACATTCAGGCGTGCGTCCAGAGTGGAGAGACCCTAGGGTGCGAAAGGGATGACACACACCGAACAGACGAAGCTCTGGCAGTGCGGGTCAGGAATGCCGACAGAGCACAGCGCATTCCTTTCTCTGCGGGTTCTGGGGGTCATCTGGGGGCTCAGAGGCTGGTGTGAAGGCTCATGGACTTGCCAAAGATGCCTGTCAGCTGGCGTGCTAGCTAGAGAGGGTTGATGGAGTTGCTGTTGCTGCTGCTGTTGTTCAGTCGCTCAGTCGTATCTGACGCTTTGCAGCCCCATGGACTGCGGCACACCAGCTTCTCTGTGCCTCAGTGTCTCCTGGAAAGGCCTCAAATTCAAGTCCACTGAGCTGGTGATGCCATATCCTAACTCTATGTCCTGGGCATCTGCACAGCATGGCGGCTTGTGTCCAGGGAAAGTGTCAGAAGAGGTGGAGAGACGCTGGAAAATGTATCTTTCTAATAACTCAGATTCGAAGAAGTCACACAGGATCACGCAGTCGCACTCCATCGGCTGGGGCGGAAACAGACAAGCAGCTGACCTTCTGCGGGGCGGGGCGTGGTGAGGGGGTGAGTTATACTGTAAAAAGACCACATGTGATTGCATATTCCCCATATGCCATGTCACAGTAGGCCTTAAAAATTACTTTTTTTAATATCTTATTTTTCATTAAAAAAAAAAAAAATCCCTGTCACTCCTTAAAGAGATGTTTACCAAAATAAGAGACATCTGGTGTTCACCAAGGTATAAACATATAAAAAGAAGTTACCTCTAGCCCCAGTCATTGAGAACTCCATTCTGTAGAAGAAGAAATACATAGGTGGAAAATTAACTAGTGTGACTTGATCACTCATATTTTAAGAGTATTAATAAGGTAAAATGAAAATAACGGAAGAAAATATAGACATATAATGCCTTACTGATAAGAACTTCTGGAACATGGTTGACCAAATCATGATCTTTTCTTTGCAAACTGCCAGGAACTCTAGATGAATCTAGGGTGAATTGGTACAATGCATTTTATGTGTATATTCTGATGGGTGACACCCTGTTTATGGGTCTCTACTCCTTTAGCCATTACAGCTCAGTCTAAAGACAGACCCTTGTGAGACAGTAGAAAATACATAATAGCTTTGTTTCTTCCCCTCATCCCCAGCACAGAGTGCCTAAAAGTCTTACAAATGCCTAAGTGTTCAGAGCATTTTTTGTTCTAATGAAGTGACTCTGATTGGTCTCCTGCATGGTTCCTGGATGATGGTGGGTTACTAGAAAGACCAAACCATGATTAATAGCTTGGAATTTTTATCCCTGCTCCCCTATCCCCTACTCATCTATAGAAGACACAGGAGTTGGAAGTAGAGCTAATATAATTGATCGTGCTTACATGAAGAAGCCTCCATAAAATCCCAAGTGTAGGTAGTACAGAACACTTTGAGGAGGGTGAACAAATCCACCTGGGAAGGTAACGTACCCAGCTCCCCTCAGACAGAAGCTTTTGTTTCTTCCCCTCATCCCCAGCACAGAGTGCCTAAAAGTCTTACAAATGCCTAAGTGTTCAGAGCATTTTTTGTTCTAATGAAGTGACTCTGATTGGTCTCCTGCATGGTTCCTGGATGATGGTGGGTTACTAGAAAGACCAAACCATGATTAATAGCTTGGAATTTTTATCCCTGCTCCCCTATCCCCTACTCATCTATAGAAGACACAGGAGTTGGAAGTAGAGCTAATATAATTGATCGTGCTTACATGAAGAAGCCTCCATAAAATCCCAAGTGTAGGTAGTACAGAACACTTTGAGGAGGGTGAACAAATCCACCTGGGAAGGTAACGTACCCAGCTCCCCTCAGAGAGAAGCTGCTGCCCTCAGGATGCTCTGAGACCTTGTACATCTTCATCTGGCTGTTCATCTGAATTCTCCAAGGCAACCTTTAATAAGCAGGTAAATGTAAACAAGTGCTTTTGTGAGTTCTGTGAGCTGCTCAAGAAAATGTATTGAACCTAAGAAGAGGGTCACAGGGACCTCCAATTTGTAGCCAAATCAGACAGAAGTTGTGGGTAAACTGGGCGCCTGCTGCTTGAGATTGGAGGGGACAGTCTTTGTGGGGCTAAGCCTTTTAATCTGTGGGGTCCAACACTATTTTTAGGTAGTTAGTGTGAGGATTGAGTTAAACTGTTGGACATCCAGCTGTTGTCTCAGAGAGTTGCTTAGTGTGGGGAAAAGCCTCACGTATTTGGTATAAGCATCAGGAGTACAGTGTTCTGTGTGAGTAATAAAGGAGAAACACTTGCTACTACTAGGAGGGAAGAGGTTTACCTACTCCACCCTTGATGAAGGAAGAAACATTTGGTTCCCAGCAATCAATCAGATTGTCCCTCATTTATCACAATTTGTACACAGAGATAAAAGCAATTACAAGGTGGGGCAAGGTCCTAGAGAAAATATCCACAAATTTTTACCATGTATGCACCCAGAATTACCCTGATTTCCACTTTTCCTGAAATCTGGGTGTTCATATGTTCTTTTCCTTGTGTATCCCAATTTTGTATGTACTTGATACGGTTATGTGTGTGTATGAGTGTGTATATATCTCTGTCAGTTTTATAGTTCTCATAAGAAAAAATTTCTTGTCTTGGACCATCATTAATGAAAGGTCTTCCAGGCCACCCCCCCTTTTATTTTTTTCAATTTGTCTTAAGCTAGTTGGCACTAATGGAGAAGGCAATGGACCCCACTCCAGTACTCTTGCCTGGAAAATCCCATTGACAGAGGAGCCTGGTAGACTGCAGTCCATGGGGTCGTGAAGAGTTGGACACGACTGAGCGACTTAGCAGCAACAGCAGCAGCAGGCACTAAACTTAATAATATTTAACTTTAAAATGTATTGATGCATATTTTACATTTACAATTATTACTTTAAGATTGAGAATATAAAATTTAATGTTTTAATTAGCTGCTTACATAATTCATATATGTCTTATATATACATATATCTTATATATATATTTTGCTTTATATATGTAATATATATATATGTCTTTGACATTTACAGAAATAACTCACTATTGATAGGCTAAAATATACAATCAATTTCTGTGGATAGAATTTTGTACAATCTGTTCACTTTGTTTGGTAATAAATTATCCATCATTTTATTAAATTGCAGACAGAAAAAGATAAGAAAAAAACATACCCTGTATTTAAAAACTATTTCTAGCTATTACTTATGCTCTAACACTTATGCCTTGATCCCTTTAAAACTTATAATTTTTAATGTTAAATACTGGCTGAAGCCTATTTATACTGACTCCTGAATCTTTTTAATATGACTCCAGAAGTAATTCACCGTTCCTTGCAGTCTGGTAATATTAACAAAAGATGACCCCAAATCATCTCATAGATATAATGATCTAGGCCTAAAGTTACTTGTTTTTCTAAAAAATTCCTGGTTTGTTTTAAGTTTTAAATGAATCTCCGAGATTTTAAACTGAGTTCTAGTAGTGTTGTTTATGGGCTTCTCTGGTTGCTCACATGGTAAAGAAGCTGCCTGTGATGGAGGAGATCCGGATTTGATCCCTGGGTCAAGAAGACCCCCCTGGAGAAGAGAATGGCTGCCGACTCCAGTATTCTTGCCTGGAGAATTCCATGAACAGAGGAGCCCAGTGAGTTACAGTCCACGGGGTCACGAAGAGTCAGAAACGACTGAGCAACTAAACTTTCATGAGTTGTTTATGGCTGCCAGCTTCATCATTATTTCTAGGCCCTTCAGTGATTTGTGCTATGCCACAGCATGCTAACACAATAAGCATGATCCAGATCATGGAAAACTCCATTAGATAATTAATCTGGTGAATGATTATTCTAAATGTGGACTAAACTCCAGAGATATTTAATAATCATGGTAAACTAGTGCTTAGCAAACATCTCAATTTAAGTCTTCTCAGCTCAGTCAAGCTTTAGAATAGAGCCTGGAATTGTAATGTGGAGTATTTAATACTTTAGAAGGCTTATAACAAAGGATATCATCAGTTTAAAATTACAGAAGAGTGAAAAAGTTGGTTTAAAACTCAACATACAAAAAGTTTAGATCTGGTCCCATCACTTCATGCAAATATATGGGGAAACGGAAACAGTGAGAGACTTTATTTTGGGAGGCTCCAAAATCACTGCAGATGGTGACTGCAGCCATGAAATTAAAAGATGCTTGCTCCTTGGAAGAAAAGCTTTGACCAACCTAGACAGCATATTAAAAAACAGAGACATTACTTTGCCAACAGAGGCCCATCTAGTCAAAGCCATGGTTCTTCCAGTGGTCATGTATGAATGTAAGAGTTGGACTATAAAGAAAACTGAACACCGAAGAATTGATACTTTTGAACTGTGGTGTTAGAGAAGACTCTTGAGAGTCCCTTGGACTGCAACATCAAACCAGTCCATCCTAAAGGAAATCAGTCCTGAATTTTCATTGGAAGGACTGATGCTGAAGCTGAAACTCCAATACTCTGGCCACCTGATGCAAAGAGCTGACTCATTGGAAAAGACCCTGATGCTGGGAAGGATGAAGGCCAGAGGAGAAGGGGACAACAGAGGATGAGAGGGTTGGATGGCATCACCGACTCAATGGACATGAGTTTGAGCAAGCTCCGGGAGTTGATGATAGACAGGGAAGCCTCACATGCTGCAGTTCATGGGGTCACAAATAGTCTGACATGACTGAATGACTGAACTGAACTGAAACTTAGGTGATATTATCCCTTGATGAATATTATTGTAGAATAGTTCCATACCATTGCATGTGTGATAAACTGTTTAACAGTGACCAGGAGATTAGACAGCACTGAAATTCCACATTTTTCTGTGTTTACTACAAAAATAACTTCTTACTCACCCTGAGTCAGTACACTTTATTTTTCAACATTGTGCAATCTAAGAGGAGATGCAACATTCAGGTCTATAACTAAATATAAACAGTAAATTGTTTTCATTTTTGTAGCATTGTCCTTAAATACGGTTAGCCAGTGCTGTGGGGCCCTCTTCTCTTTCTTGTCTCCTTTAACCTGGGGAGGACCTATAGATTTCCCAAATATGTCCATGACTCCTGGTGTCTCTCTCCCTGAGAATGTTCTCTGGCCTCTCCAGCCTGCAAAGCCAGTGCGAGGGGCAGTCAGAAGCGCCAGGAGGCTAACCCTCAAGAAGCAACCCCTAATCAATGAAAGATGAGAGGATCAATACTCCTGTTTTCTTGTTCCCTTCTTCCAGTAGGTAGCTTATGCATTAACCCACCTTTTACTGGTTTTCGTCCCTTCCCTGTGAGAACCAGAACAATCACACCCATTGATTATGTAAGACCAAGAACTTAGACATCACCCTTATCAGTTATGCAATGAAACCACAGAATATCTTGTGACTTGTATACACATTCTTCTTTGCTTAGATTTTTGCCTGGCTTGGACCAAGTTGTCTTAAGAAATCAACCAACGCAAAGACTTGTGTTCCACCCTAAGAACCTCTGAGTCAAACCTAGTAGTAATAAATATTGTACAATCATTTCTCTAATGATACACCATTCAGAATGGCCTATGTAGTGTTCTCCCTTGGTGCTCAAAGTAATTAGAACACTGTTTGCCTGTACAGATGGAGAAGGAAATGGCAACCCACTCCAGTAATCTTGCCTGGAAAATTTCATGGGCGGAGGAGCCTGGTAGGCTACAGATCACAGGGTTGCAAAGAGTCAGACATGACTGAGCGACTTCACTTTCTTTTCTTTTCTTGCTTGTACAGTAACTGGTTTCTTTATTTGAAGGGAGCATGTTTTATACGCTAATCTCAACTCTCACCTGAATCCTTGTTCCTAAATTATTATCTCAATATCTGCTTTTGGGGAAATTGAAACTATGAAAAGCTGAAAAATTTTAATTAATATACAACATATTAACATAAAATAGAAGAGAAAGAATGAAAAAGAATGAGTCCTCTATGTGATCACCTAGCATTCACTAGCTTAAGTTTTTGCCCCCCACCCCAAGGTGAATTATCTGAAGATCTTAGAGTTTAGACATTATGCATGATATCCCAAAGCCACAGGCTGACAGCTGAGATCTAACTCTCCTCCTCAGAGCTGTAGCACTGATCTTTTTTAGTGGTGTTAGGATGCACTCTCATATTATATTACCTGTGATAAAATAAATTTTTACAGGAGCTTAGTGAAGTTAGCTATAAAATCCATAACTTTATAATAGAGACAATTTTTCTGGAACATAAGAAATCTTGATGTTTACCACATGCTCTGAATTCTGTCTTCCCCAAATTCATATACTGAAGGCCTAACTCTTGAATGTGATCAACCTAAGATAGAGTCTTCAGGAGTTAATTAAAGAGTATAAAGTTAAGATCAGAAAAGTGGAAGTCATTCATTTGTGTCCACCTCTTTGTGACTCCGTGGACTGTAGCCACCAGGCTCCTCTGTCTATGGAATTCTCTAGGCAGGAATACTGGAGTGGGTTGCCATTTCCTTCTCCAGGGGATCTTCCCCACCCAGGGATCAAATCTGCATCTCCTGCATTGCAGGCGGATTCTTCACAGTCTGAGCCACCAGGGAAGTGGGCGCTAATCCAGTAGGACTGTGGCCTTATATTAATAACAAAAGAGAGATTGTGGGTGTGTGTCCATCTTTCCATCTCTCTTTCTCTCTCTATCTACTTCATCAAATAGAGACAGAGAAAGCAGCCATCTGCTAGCCAGAAAGACAGCTCTCACCAGAACCCAACCAGGCTGACACCTAGATCGAGGACTTCCAGCCTCCAGCACTTTGAGAAAATGGATTTTTGAAGTTTAAGCCATGCAGTAAATGGTATTTTTTTATGGCAGCCTGAGCTGACTAGTTCAAGACTTCTAGACCTAACTTATAAAAACAATGCCATGAACAATTCTCCATATTTTCTTATTGAAAACTATGTGTGGAACATGATGGAATCCTGAAACCACCACTTGAATAAAAAAATCACATTTTGATCATAAACTCCAGTTTTGAAATGTGTGTGATAATTTAACTTTAGTCACTGAGTCACTTAGACTTGTATATCTGTTATAGCAGTCAGGGTTATCTTACAAACAGAAATAAATACTTTTCAATTAAAGGTTGCTTCCATAACACCAGAAAGAGTGTCACTGACCCAGGGGACAATCAGTAGACCACGAGGGCACTTATTTCAGAGGCTAAAAGGTGGACAAGCTTACTTTGCAAAGGCAAAATACTTGTGACACTGATTTCTATAGAGAAAATCATTTATCCACTAGTCTCTTTTTAGGTACAGCAATGGAAAACATTTAAATGATAATGTGTTTTTTTTATTTTACTTTTGTGCTATTGCAAGATATTAAAAAATGCCAAACTAGGAAAGAATTGGTCAGTGTACAATCAGAGGTAGATGGAATACAGACTTTCTTAAATTTCTAGAAAGTCTAGAAATTTAAGATTTCAAAGAATTGGAAAAACAAGTTGATTCTAGATCCCAAACAGTAGGATATCAAATTAAAATATTAAAAAAAAAAAA
>SJYT01048254.1:36927-47015 GCA_006410635.1 Cephalophus harveyi | reverse complement strand
GTTCAGCCTTCCCTGGAGATGACTGTTTGGTTCATCATAACTCTTGGTCACACGAATGTTGTCCCACAAAAGCATCCCCTTTTCTTTTTCTTGCCATGACTATTCAGGATTATAGGTTGATAATAGGCCCATTCTGGAATAGGGTAAATCTGGGTAACCCTGACTTAACTCTTTGAGTCTCCTTCTCCGTCTCTATTTCTATTTATTCCTTCTTGACAACTTTATTAACAAAAAGTTTAATGTTTTTTTTCCTCGTACAAAATCATAAAGACCTTTAAGACCTGTCAGATAAAAAACAAAATTCTAATTTGTCAGATAAAACTTACTCCCATTACCACTGAGTAATAATGGTTAATCCCTGAAGTATAATGACAAGTGATATTTTCCCCTATCTGGAAAGGAGGAGAAGAAAGTGGAAGAAACACATTCATTCCCATTCTTTTTATGGGTTGCATCGTGTCCCTCCCACCCCCAAATTCATAATATTTTAATTTTCAGAACCTCAGGATCAGACCTTATTTGGAGATAGCATCTTTATAGGGGTAATAAAATTAAAATGAGTCTCATTCGGGTGTACCTTAATCCAATATGAGTAGTGTCTTTGAAAAAGGGGAAAGTTGGAGGCAAATAGGAACCAAGGGAGAACAGCATGTGAAGATAATGTCAGAGATTGGGTGAGGTCATGGGTCAAGGAACACCAGGGTAAGCAAAGAGGCACACGCAGGGGAGATTCTGCCTTAAAAACCGTGGAAGGAACCCATGTTCACGCCTTGATCTCAGATTCTATCCTCCCCAACTGAGAAGCAGTTGGTTTCTGTGGTTTAAGCTACCCTGCTTGTGATTATTCTGGCAGTCTTGGGAAACTAATACACCCTCCTTCAAGGACAGACTGAAAAACATCTTGCTAATACCACATGGTCAAGCCATGCAGCAAACACTGAGTTCTCATGTCTTGCTCCCCAAGAATTCCTGCTGTCCAGAGACTCCCAACACTTGGCAGCACTTCTGTCTGAGTCGATTGGTTCCTCCATCTCACTTGACAGATCCTTCTTAACTGTGGTGGTGGGTAAGGATGGAAGGTCCTGGGGGGAATTGAGGGTGAAGGACTCACTGCCCCCTTGGCTGTAGGAAGATTAATTATTCTCCTTGACTGTGAGCTTGCCTATAGTGAACTCTTACAGTGTCACAGTATTTCAGAGAAAAAGAAAAAGAGTGAGTTTTATTTAGAGATGTGTGTTTGACACTTGTAGTTCAGATCTGGGAGCAAAAGGAGGGATAAAAGACAGAGGTATAGACCTGGGAATTGGTGAAATCCTGAGAGTAGATGAGAGTTTATGGAAATTTTCTGTATCCAGTAAGGAATACAGCTGAGGGCAGAATTCCATAAATCAACATTTAGAGGGCAAGAAGGATAATAAAATACAGACATTTATTATCCTCCTAGTAAGTACTGCTGCTGCTGCTGCTGCTGCTAAGTCGCTTCAGTCGTGTCCGACTCTGTGCGACCCCACAGATGGCAGCCCACTGGGCTCTGCCATCCCTGGGATTCTCCAGGCAAGAACACTGGAGTGGGTTGCCATTTCCTTCTCCAATGCGTTAAAGTGAAAAGTCAAAGTGAAGTTGCTCAGTCATGTCTGACTCAGCGACCCCATGGACTGCAGCCTACCAGGCTCCTCCGTCCATGGGATTTTCCAGGCAAGAGTACTGGAGTGGGGTGCCATTGCCTTCTCCGTAGTAAGTACTAGATACTATAAACAAAATAAGAGCTAACACAAAACTCACTAGATGTCAGGTATCATTTGAAATTCTTTTTAAAAGTTATCTAAACTCTCTCAAAACTGTACTTAGGTAAGTACTATTATTATCCCCACTTCTGTGATGAAGAGCTGAGGCTCTGAGAGGTTGCCGAATAAGTAGAGAGCAAGTGTACGATGCTAGGTCCTCTGGCCTAGAGTCTGTCCTCTGACCACAGAACACTGCCTGGGAGTAATCGCTCTAGCTATAAGCAGCGATAAGTGGGTGTGTATGAATTTGTTACCTACCATGGTTCTTGGCCTTCCCCAATCAACAGAAATTGACTAGAGGCCAGAAAGAAATTCAGGCTTTATTGGGGCCTTTATTGGGGCCCCTGATACAGCAGGAAGGAGAAAGCAAACAAGAGGTCCCCTTTCTTGCTTTGTCCCCAAGGGGGGCAAGCCTTTTCCTGACATAAGGTTAGGGTAGGGATGTGTCCCGAGGTTGGGCCAGAGAGATGGTTTCTGTGGTTCAGCCACTCCTTAGGCAGCATTGGGTGCAGGGGCGTGCGCAGTACTCTTTTTGTTTCTGACTCTTCAAAAGTGACAGCTGGTTTTTTGGATCTCTCTGTATCTTTTGTCCAGAATTTGTTCCTACTGTGCCTGCACACGGTTATTTTTAGTCTCTTACAGTTTCTTTGTGTTTTGTTGTTCAAGGAGAGGTGTGTCCACGTGCAAGTGTTGCAGCTTAGCAGCAAAGGGTCCTAGATCCCAGCCGGTCTCAAGTTTACTCAGCAATAGTGCTAGTCGCTCAGTCAATCAGACTTTTTGCGACCCATGGACTGTAGCCCACCAGGCTCCTTTTTGCATGGGATTCTCCAGGCAAGAATACTGGAGTGGATTGCCATTTTCTTCTCCAGGGGGTCTTCCTAACCCAGGGGTCAAACACGGGTCTCCTGCATTGCAGCAGATTTACATAGGGGGCTCCCAAAACACTCAAAAACTCTCTAATAGGTTGATAATGAGTTATTCTTATTTTGCAGACTAAATCTCAGATTAAATAAACTTTCCACAAGTATGAAAACAATAAAGAGCAGTACTTTAAGTGCTTGTGAAAACTAGTTGAATCTGAATGAAGTCTATAGCCATGTAAATAAGATCACAGCAATGTCAGTTTCCTGGTTTTGAGTTGTGTATGGTGGTTACATGTGATACTATCATTGGGAAAAGCTGTGTAAGGGATACTGGACACTTTTGTAAATTTTGAAAATTCTCAGGAGTTTTAAATTGTTTCAAAATTTAAAATGTTTAAAGGCAATTTTATTTTAAAAAATAAAATAAACAAAATAAAACTGAAAAAAAAACATTGTTGGAAATCACATATAAGGCATCTTGACAAACCATTACAGAAAGTGATTGTATTATTGGTGGAACAATATTTCTTCAGAAGTATTTCCTTTCCATTTTATTTCATATTTATGCCTCTATTGTCAATGTGTATCATTTGGTTAGAAAAAAGAATGAATGGATTAAAATGCAAAAAAAAAAAAAATGTTTCATTGGAACCCAGTTTTCTCTGGTTCTGAAGCATACATGCTTGTCCTTGACACATTTTTATTTGTTTATTTATTTTCCTCAAGAGTATCAGGACAGGTAACAGAGCAGTACAGGGGGAGAGAGATTGAGAAGAATTTTAAACCGATGAGAAAGCATATGAAAACATACCCAATATGTGTCATTTTCTGTGCTATTAGGCAGTTTAAATGTGTTCTCAGTGACTCTCCAAGGGGGGGTATTATAAATGGCTTTATACTGAGGGAGCATTCAGGCTCAGGAAAGTTGATTCACCCACGTCCCTCATGTCAGAACCAGGAACAATCCTTAGACCTGTCTTCCGCACGCATGCTCAGGTGCGTCAGTTGTGTTAGACTCTTTGCAGCCCCATGAATTATAGCATGCCAGGCTCCTCTGTCTATGGGATTCTCCAGAAAAGAATACTGGGGTGGGTTGTCATTTCCTCCTCCAGGGGACCCTCCTGACCCCAGGACTGAGCCAGTGTCTCCTGTGACGCCTGCCTTGGGAGGCAGATTCCTTACCACTCAACCCCCTGCGAAGCTTGAGGTCTATCTTAGTCTGAGCCTTTTTCATTTCTGTTAGAGAAAGCTGCCTGGCAAAGCTTAAAAGAGAGGACTGGCTCTGGGCCATGGAAGCAGAGATTTCGGAGAGAGAGGAGACCCTGACGGGGCAGGGATATGGAGATGGAGTCTTTGGCTGTGCAAGGAAGACAGTTCTTGCAGGACAAGCAGTTCCAACACACGACAGAGGCAAAAGAGAATTTTGTAGTTTGAAAGGGGAACTGGTGAAGGTAGGGGCACTGTCTGAGCCCTTTTGGACTGTTGGAACAAAATACTATACGCTGGGTATTTTAGAAACAACAAGAATTTACTTCTTACAGTTCTGGCATCTGGGAAGTCCAAGCTCAAGGGGTCAGTATGCCCTATTCTGGTGCGAGCTCACTTTCTGGCTCAGATGGTGTCTCCCTGCTGCGTCCTCACAGGATGGAAGGGACCAGGGAGCCATCTGAGGCCTTTTTTGTAAAGCACTAATCCCATTCCAGAGGGCCCCACCCTCATGACCTAATCACCTCCCAGTGACTCATCTCAATGTAACCTTGGGAGTTACAGGATTTCAACTCAAGAATTTTTGAGGGAACATGCATACCAGGGAGCCATCTGAGGCCTTTTTTGTAAAGCACTAATCCCATTCCAGAGGGCCCCACCCTCATGACCTAATCACCTCCCAGTGACTCATCTCAATGTAACCTTGGGAGTTACAGGATTTCAACTCAAGAATTTTTGAGGGAACATGCACTTTCCATCTATAGAAGGAACATCCAGTGTAGTTACTTTTACAAGAAGTTTCTGGGGCAAAAAAAGAGCCATGTTTGTAGTTGAAGAAGGGGTCATGGGAAGGTTGGCAGGTGGAGGAGAGGGTGGAGAAGGCTGGAATATGTGACTGCCCTCTAGGGAAGGACCGCCAAGTACTAAGAGATGGAACACCTCGGACTCTATGTGGCTTAATAGGCATGATTGCAATTTAATTCCTTTCTGACTCCCCTGCAGTGGCTATTCCATTGCCAGGAACATAGAGATACCAGAAATAAATACTTGAATTCAGACTGACTGTTTTATCAGCCCTAAATGTCACCATCCAGCTTCCAATTATTGTGGTCTCACCATAATCCGAAACTCCGGCTCCCTGCACAGAAAGAACCCCACCCTGAAGAGGCCTGTTCACAGTCAGCGAGGAGGGGCTCTGTCTGAGGGCTGATCAGACTCAGCTTTGCGAACCCTGGCAGGACCCGAGGAGATTGCCACACAGGACGCTGGCTGAAGTTGTAGGTTGCCTGCTGTTTCCTCGAGACAGCTGTCAAGGCTGATAAGACCTGTCATGCTTTTGCAGGCTCTGCAGCCATAAAGAGCAAAAGAAATGCTTCCCTGTAGGAAGCACAGTCGAGTGGCATCTCTTCTTTGGAGATGGATGGATAGATGCTCTTGCTGCGTGTCTCCTTACAGCAGCTTAAGTGCTGAACCATTCCCTGGAGGCGGCCGCATCTACCTTTCCCCTAGGAGATGCTTTGGAGCTCTCCTCCTTAGGCAAGTCCTGCGTATTTGATGGGCTTCAGGCCACTTTGCAGATGGAGAGATAAAAAGCCAGAGGTCGGTTGCGGGAATGGAAGGCAGTGCATTTAACAGCAGGGCAGTTCAAAAGGTCCAAATGTACTCGAGTCTCTAGACCTGTCACACACACACAAATATTTTCCTTCTTTTCGAATGTCAAAAATCATAATAATTTTAAAAAATAGCTTGAATGACAGAGGCAGTAGCTGCTTTGATCCAGGGCCTGAAACAAGATAGTGTAAAATTAGATAATATTGTGTTACCTACCAGTGCTTTTTGCTTTGGAATGAGAAAAATCTTGTTTACCAAAAGAGTTGTGCAATTCTAAGTTTTTCAAGTTTTTATTAGTCAAGGAGGATTAGGTCCAAGAAATAAATTACTTTAATAAGCCCTCCTGGAAAACATGTACTGTGAAAGAAGAGAATGTTTTGTAAATGGGATGGGCCCAAATGAAATTAAAGTTTGCGAAGTTAAAAAATAGATGGGTGGGGAAATAGATATCTCTCCCCAGAGCTCTCTTCTAACGTTATGGTCTCTTTTTCTGTTTTTGCATTTTTATTCCTACACAACTCTCTACCTTTTCTTCTCTTTCTCCTTGCCCATCTCTGAAGCATGTGAAAGTGAAAGTGTTCATCACTCAGTTCTGTCCGACTCTTGGCTACCCCATGCACTACATGGAGTCTGCCAGGCACCTCTGTGCATGGAATTCTCCAGGCAAGAATACTGGAGTAGCCATTCCCTTCTCCTGGGGATCTTCCCAACCTAGGGATCAAACCCAGGTCTCCTGCACTACAGCTATGTTCTTAACCCCTGAGCCACCAGGGAAGCCCTCTGAAGCATAAGTGTATTCTTTATTCCCAGTGTATCTTGCAGTTCCCTAATTTTCTCTTTAGCTCTGAACAATCTCAGCTCAGCAGAAGTCATTTTCCTATCAGTTTTGTAATTTTGCAGTGTGAACACATGTTCAATGGGTTTTAACTTGGAAATCCTGTGAGACATGCCCCGGTTTATTTCTCCAGGGAGATTTTGCCATTGCTTCTTCTGGGATGCATTTAGAAGAAAACTTATCATCTTGAGAATATGAATATTCAGAAGCATGTTTTTTTTTTATTTTTTCCTCTCACCCAGATCAGGCGGAGGAAGAAATATTATTTACCCTCAATGTCTCATTTTGTACATAGAAGAATGTTTTCTAGACTACTCTTTTATTGACAATGCAGTACTTTAAGGGCACTGGCTATTTGTGTATGTTTGGAGGGAGACTGGAGCATTTTAAATTTAAAAATTTAGAATTTTAAATTTAAAATTCTTGAGACTGGAGCATTTTAAATTTTGTTTAGTTGCAAAACATCTATATTCTATTCTCTATGTGAACCTTGAAAGCAAAGACCCATTTTACTGAAATTGGTAAATGCCTCCAAAAATCCATTATTTTAGCCCTGCTCACTATACTTATTATTGGTCTTCATTTTTGCCAACCTGAATATATATATATATTTTATTTTTTTGAGATTGTATGAGTGATTACAAAAAGTATTTATTTTCTGTGAACCTAAAACTGCTTTAAAAATGAAGTCTATTTTTTTAAAAAGATATTTACTGAGTTTTATCCAGAATATTTGGGAGATGTGTATAAGAGACAGAACAAGAGGTCCCCTTTCTTGCTTTGTCCCCAAGGGGGGCAGGCCTTTTCCTGACATAAGGTTAGGGTAGGGATGTGTCNTGGTTTTCATCATATACAGTTTTGTGTAAAGCATTCCATTGTAAGGTCAGGAAAGCAATTTTCCCCTTCAGTAAAAAGATTCTATGGGAAAAAAATCTGAAGATATTTTTGATTTTATATATATCTTTCCTTCTAATTTCTTTTGCAAATGATTTGCCTCCAGATCTAGAAGTAGTTGATTTTTGCAGAGATCATTTGATCCTAATAATGGCAAACAAGGGTTTCAGTGTAGACATTACCAACAACATTTCATACTACTTTCATTTATTTATTCAGGCAAAAACTTTTTTAATACTTGCCATGGATTAGAAACTTCAAAAACACAGAAAGATCAGTGGAGGAATTTCACTCATGGGAGTGAATTAACTCTGAATTCTCAATGGTACTTTTTATTTGTTCATTTGTTTGTTTTATAAGCAACAATGATTTACTATATAACACAGGAAACAATATTCAATATCACAACGGTGTGTTTTATATAAAAAAAGGGGGAGCATTTGTAGATGATTGGGTATTGTGATCATGCTGTGCCTGGTACCCTATGAAGCTGTAATCAGAATATGGTTTTCTTTCTGTGAAGAAGTCATTTTCTATGTATTAGTCAAATTGAGCTAGACATTAAAAGTCATTTGGAAAGCCACCCAGTCACCATAGACTTTGTTTGACCCTTAATATAACCTACTGAGTTATAATATATAACAATCATGTATAATATAACCCAAATGAGTTTCAGGCCTCATGTATTCACCCTTTATTAGCACACACCCCCTACTCATCTATTACTTCATAGCATTATTTATAGGAGTCCCTGGGGGCTCAGCGATAAAGAATTCTGCCTGCAATGCAGGAGACACAGGCTTAATCTTTGGGTCAGAAAGATCCCCTGAAGAAATGGCAATTCACTCCAGAATTTGTGTCTGAAAAATTCTATGGTTAGGGGAGATTGGCGGCCTACAATCTATGGAGTTGCAAGAGTCAGACACAATTTAGTGACTAAACCACCACAAGCATTAATTACTCCAGTGCCCAAGTGTAGGTCGACCCAGGAGCACACCTGTCTGGGTTTAAATTCTGCCTCCTCCAGTGCAATGAGTTACTTAGTCTTTCTGTGGTTTATTTTTAAATGGATAAAAATATTCTTTAACACACTGGATCCTAGTGAGGATAGAAGCGTTAATAGGTTCCCTGTCTGGAATGCTGCAAACGTTCTCAGTGCCCAAGTGTAGGTCGACCCAGGAGCACACCTGTCTGGGTTTAAATTCTGCCTCCTCCAGTGCAATGAGTTACTTAGTCTTTCTGTGGTTTATTTTTAAATGGATAAAAATATTCTTTAACACACTGGATCCTAGTGAGGATAGAAGCGTTAATAGGTTCCCTGTCTGGAATGCTGCAAACGTTCAGCAAATGTTAACTGTTATAACACATCCTCTTCCATTTTATTTTCAGGGTTGTCTGGCCCATTTGGCCCTTGAATTTGGGATCCCTATCTTTAGAACTTTTAAAAAGACATGAAACATGGGAAAGGAGGAGATGGTTAAATTACAGCAATGACAATAAAACTATAAATAAAATATTATGAGCACACGGAAGAAAGACTTTCACTTCCTGCTTGAGAAATCGTGTCCTATTTGATACAAGAAGCGGCAGGAGAACACATCATAAAGAGTGGGGGAGAATATTCTATAACTAGGAAACATTTAAAATAAGAAGAACTCCACCTGGGATGCCAATATAATTCTTTATTTTTTTCTTTCAAAAAACAGCTATCCGATATCATTTAGACACTGGATTTTGGAGATACAAAGTTGAATTAGAAAGAAATCTTCCATTTAGGAGTTAATGCAGGGGCTAGGGGAGAGATGGGTATTTAACAAGGACTCACAAGTAATATGGGCTTCCCAGGTGGCGTAGCTGGTAAAGAATCCATCTATCAAGGCAGGAGACTCAAGAGACACCGGTTCAATCCCTTGGTTGGGAATATCCTCTAGAGAAGGAAATGGAAACCCACTCCAGTATTCTTGCCTGGGAAATCCCACAGAGGAGTATGGAGGGTTACAGTCTCAGGGCGGTCAATCAACTCAGTCAGTCAGTTCAGTCACTCAGTCGTGACTGATTCTTTGTGACCCCATGGACTACAGCATGCCAGGCCTCCCTGTTCATCACCAATTCCCAGAGTTGACACAAACTCATGTCCATTGAGTCAGCGATGTTATCCAACCATCTCATTCTCTGCCATCCCCTTCTCCTCCCACCTTCAATCTTTCCCAGCATCAGTGTCTTTTCCAATGAGTCAGTACTTCCCATCAGGTGGCCAAAGTATTGGAGTTTTGGCTTCAGCATCAATCCTTCCAATTAACATTCAGGACTGATTTCCTTTAGGATGGACTGGTTGGATCTCCTTGGAATCCAAGAGACTCTTAAGAGTCTTCTCCAACACCACAGTTCAAAAGCATCAATTCTTCAGTCCTCAGCTTTCTTTATGGTCCACTCTCACATCCATACATGACCACTGGAAAAACCATAGCTTTGACTAGATGGACCTTTTATGCTGTCTAGCTTGGTCATAACTTTTCTTCCAAGGAGCAAGCGTCTTTTAATTTCATAGCTGCAGTCACAATCTGCAGTGATTTTGGAGCCCCCAGAAATAAAGTCTGTCACTCTTTCCACTGTCTCCCCATCTATCTGCCATGAAGTGATGGGACCAGATGATGGAAACCTTAGTAAGACAGTAGGTGCTGGAGTGGCTGTGAGGAGATATCCAATGTCCAAGGGCAAAGGAGAAGCCCCAGCAAGATGGTTCAGTTCAGTTCAGTTCAGTCGCTCAGTCGTGTCCGACTCTTTGTGACCCCATGAATCGCAGCACGCCAGGCCTCCCTGTTCATCACCATCTCTCGGAGATCACTCAGACTCACATCCATCGAGTCAGTGATGCCATCCAGCCATCTCATCCTC
>SJYT01048254.1:10412-32279 GCA_006410635.1 Cephalophus harveyi | reverse complement strand
GTAAAGGAAATCGGTCTTTAGTATTCACTGGAAGGACTAATGTTGAAGCTGAAACTCCAATACTTTGGCCACCTGATGCAAAGAACTGCCTCATTTGAAAAGACCCTGATGCTGGGAAAGACTGAAGGCTGGAAGAGAAGGGGATGACAGAGAATGGGATGGTTGGATGACATCACCAACTCAATGGACAAGATTTTGTGTAAACTCTGGGAGTTGGTGATGGACAGGGAGGCCTGGTCTGGTGCAGTCCATGGGGTCACAAAGAGCCAGACACGACTGAGCAACTGAACTGACCTGATGGAATCAGATGCTATATCATAGGTTTCTGAATGTTGAGTTTTAAGCCAACTTTTCACTCTCTTCTTTCACTTTCATTAAGGGAATCTTTAGTTCTTCTTTGCTTTCTGCCATAAGGGTGGTGTCATCTGCATATCTAAGGTTATTGATATTACTCTTGGCAATCTTGATTCTAGTTTGTGCTTCATCCAGTCCAGCGTTTCTCATGATGTACTTTGTGTATAAGTTAAATAAGCCTGGTGACAATATACAGCCATGATATACTCCTTTCCCTATTTGGAACCAGTCTGTTGCTCCATGTCCAGTTCTAACTGTTGCATCCTGAGCTGCATACAGATTTCTCAAGAAGGAGACCAGGTAGTCTGGTATTCCCATCTCTTTCAGAATTTTCCACAGTTTATTGTGATCCACAGTCAAAGGCTTTGGCATAGTCTTTTCCCTATTTGGAACCAGTCTGTTGCTCCATGTCCAGTTCTAACTGTTGCATCCTGAGCTGCATACAGATTTCTCAAGAAGGAGACCAGGTAGTCTGGTATTCCCATCTCTTTCAGAATTTTCCACAGTTTATTGTGATCCACAGTCAAAGGCTTTGGCATAGTCAATAAAGCAGAAATAGATGTTTCCTGTGAACTTTGTTGCTTTTTCAATGATCCAACAGACATTGGCAATTTGATCTCTGGTTCGTCTGCCTTTTCAAAAACCAGCTTGAACATCTGGAAGTTCACGGTTCACATACTGCTGAAGCCTGGCTTGGAGAATTTTGAGCATTGTTTTTGTAGTATGTGAGATGAGTGCAACTGTGTGGTAGTTTGAGCATTCTTTGCACTGCCTTTTTTGGGATTAGAATGAAGACTACCTTTTCCAGTCCTCTGGTCACTTCTGAGTTTTCCAAATTTGCTGGGATATTGAATGCAGCACTTTCAGAGCATCATCTTTTAGGATTTGAAATAGCTCAGCTGGAATTCCATCACCTCCACTAGTTTTGTTTGTACTAATGNGGATTAGAATGAAGACTACCTTTTCCAGTCCTCTGGTCACTTCTGAGTTTTCCAAATTTGCTGGGATATTGAATGCAGCACTTTCAGAGCATCATCTTTTAGGATTTGAAATAGCTCAGCTGGAATTCCATCACCTCCACTAGTTTTGTTTGTACTAATGCTTCCTACGTCCCACTTGACTTCACATTCCAGGATGTCTGACTCTAGGTGAGTGTTCAGATCATCATGATTATCTGGGTCACGAAGATCTTTTTTGCACAGTTCTTCTGTGTTTCTTGTCATTTCTTCCTAATATTTTCTTTTGTTAGGTCCAGACCATTTCTGTTCTTTATTGTGCCCATCTTTGCATGAAATGTTCCCTTGGTATCTCTAATTTTTGAAGAGATCTCTAGTCTTTCCCATTCTATTGTTTTCCTCTATTTCTTTGCATTGATCACTGAGGATGGCTTTCTTATCTCTCATCTATGGAGTCAGAAAAGAATCAGACATGATTGAACCCCTGTGCACAGACACAGTTAATAGGATAACAAAGAATAGGAGAGAGTCCTCAAGTAGTGTGAGAAGACTGACATTAGAAGGTTCATGAATGGAAGCCACAAGTGATCTAGAACGTTGGAGATAGTAAGAATTACATACATGAGGAACATTAAGAAGGGTTGAGTGAGGATAGATCAAGAGAGAAAATGACATATGAAAAAGTTTCTGGACTGTGAAAACTATGGTAAGTTATGGGATAGTAGTAGACTTGTGAGTTAAGTGTATGAAAAATAATTTCTTAAAGTTGTAAAGGAAAATTTATACATTATTAGTCATTTTATGTATCTTTTTTCAAGACTTCACAATAGCTTAAAGTAGTAATAAATAGTTTGTCTCACTGTACAGTTGAGGACCTGAGGTTCAGGTACTAGCACAGAATGGCTTACATTATTAAGAAATAGTTGAAAGATTATTTTTGCTGTGAAAAATACAAAGCAGAAAAGAAATTAAGAGGTTTATTTGGCTCAGGTTAAATGTCATGGTAAGAAAGTTGGATGCAAATGTGAAAGAAGTTCAGCTTGGAATCAAGCTCAGTGTAGGAGGGGGTCATTTGCTTAACATATAAAAGATGATCTGAACAGCCAATTAGTTTCCCTGCCTCTAGTATTTTCCAGACCCGCCTTCTTAATCTTCTCCAAAACTCTGTGACTCTTGGTAGAATACTCTGTCTGTCAAAACCTCAATGTTTAAGTGAAGGAAATGACATTCACACTAAATGCATATTGTCTGATAAATTCCTTCCAATTCAAACACATGGAAGTCTGTACAGCATTTAGAAAGCTGACCTAAATTCCTTTCCATCATCTTTCCTCCATGTATTTAGATACAATATTTTCATTTCCCTTGAAATTAAAGCCTGCTTAAAAATAAAATTTAAAAAAAATGTTTGCATCATCTAAAAATTACCCACTCTAAAATCGAGGATAGTTTCCAAAGCAGATTAAATATGCTTCTTCAGAATTCAGGTACACAATATCAAACCCATTTTTTAAACATTTGAAAAAATAGCTGGCTTCAGTCAAGCATTTTTTCTCTGGTATCTGGTAAAGCAGGACTCTGTCTTAATTCTTTTTCTCACATATTTTATGAACTTAGAGGAAATCTCTGTTAACTAAAATGAGTTTGACAAATGGATTTAGCAGATGAACAGATGCATTTAAAATATAACAGATGGATCTTGATTTTCGTAGGTGAGATGATCTATATCCATTTTATCACGTTACAAGGATGTTGGAATATGAGGCTCAAATGGTACACAAAGAATTAGAAAATATTGATGGTATCATGCTACAGATTAAATGGACCTTAACATTTTATTAATGTTGAAATATATATTTGGGGTATTGAAAATGTTTCTTTTGGTTGGCAAGAATCATAGTAAATGTAAAAAGATAAGGAAGCTTTCAAAGTATTTGATTTTTCAAAGTATCTCATAAATTACAAGCAGATTAGATTGGTTTCTGTAGCTTCTTTAAAGATATGTGACCTATGTGATGGCTAAGAGGGAATTATTTGGAACCATAAACTTAAGGAGCTTTACTCATTAGAAAATTCAGGTCAAAATGGGTAAGTGATCTGGTGAAAAAGAAGTGATGTCGGAACTTGAACTGTAACGGAAGTTCCATAAGTTGTTTTAGAGTGTTGGCCCCTTCCTTCTAGCCATAGGATTGGTTCTAGTTAAAATATGTTAGTTGCCCACCAGGCTGCCCTCTCCGTGAAATTCTCTCAGCAAGAATACTGGAGTGGGTAGCCATTCCTTTCTGCAGGAGATCATCCCAACCCAGAGATCGAACATGCATCTCCTCCATTGCAGGCAGAGTTTTTACTGTCTAAGCCACCAGGGAAGTCCTGGCCTAGTTAAAAGGACTATCAGTGGGTCAGGAATTGGCCTGAACTGCATTGTCCTTGGGGTTCCACGGTAAAGAATCCTCCTGCCAATGCAGGGGACTCAGATTCGATCCTGTTGGAAAATCCCCTAAAGTGGAAAATAAAAGCCCACTCCTGCATTCTTCCCTGCAGAACCCCATGGAGCCTGGTGTGCCACAGCCCCGGGGCCATAAAGAGCTGCACGTGACATAGGGCTGAACAGCAACAGCAATCGCTTATGGCATCTGTAATACTACGGGCAGAATGACAGTTCTCCATACCCCCTCCTTTGTCCAGCATTTGCTTATCAAAAGATGAGTTTAAGATGTTGCTTGCTCATTAAACACTGGATACCTTGCTTCCATTTTTTTTCAATCATTTAAAAAGTTTTTAAAATATACCAGTTTGGATGCAGAGTTCTAAAGAATAGCAAAGAAAGACAAAAAAGCCTTCCTCAGTGATCAATGCAAAGAAATAGAGGAAAACAATAGAATGGGAGAGACTAGAGATCTCTTCAAGAAAATTAGAGATACCAAGGGAATATTTCATACAAAGATGAGCACAATTAAGGAAGAAACGATATGGGCGTAAGAGAAGCAGAAGGTATTAAGAAGTGGTTGCAAGAATACAAAGAACTAAATGAAAAAGGTCATAATGACTTAGATAACCACGGTGATGTGATCACCACCTAGAGTCAGAGATCCTGGAGTGCGAATTCAAGTGGGCCTCAGGAAGCATCACTACAAACAAAGTTAGTGGAGGTGATGGAATTCCAGCTGAGCTATTTCAAATCCTAAAAGATGATGCTGTGAAAGTGCTGCACTCAATATGCTGGCAAATGTGGAAAACTCAGCAGTTGCCACAGCCGAGCAGTTGCTCAGCACTGGCAAAGGTTAGTTTTCATTCCAATCCCAAAGAAAAGCAATGCCAAAGAATGCTCAAACTACCACACAATTGTACTCATCTCATACACTAGCAAAGTAATCTTCAAAATTCTCCAAGCTAGGCTTCAACAGTATGTGAACTGAGAAGTCCCCAGATGTTCAAACTGGATTTAGAAAAGGCAGAGGAGCCAGAGATCAAATTGCCAGCATCAGTTAGATCATTGAAAAAACAAGAGAATTCCAGAAAAACATCTACTTTTCCTTTACTGACTATGCCAAAGCCTTTAACTGTGTGGATCACAACAAACTGTGGAAAATTCTGACAGAGACGGGAATATCAAACCACCTTACCTGCCTCCTGAGAAACCTGTATGCAGGTCAAGAATTGACAGCTAGACACGGAACAATGGGTTGGTCCCAAACTAGGAAAAGGAGTCCGTCAAGGCTGTATATTGTCACCCTGTTTATTTAACTTATATGCAGAGCACATCATGCAAAATGCAGGGCTGGATGAAGCCCAAGCTGGAATCAAGTTTACTGGGAGAAATATCAATAACCTCTGATATGCAGATGACACCACTCTTATGGAAAAATCCGAGAGGAACTGAAGAGCCTCTTGATGGAGATGAAAGAGAAGAGTGAACAAGCTGGCTTAAAACTCAACATTAAAAAACAAAGATCATGGCATCCAGTCCCATCACTTCTTGGCAAATAGATGGGGGAACAATGGAAACAGTGACAGACTTTATTTTATTGGGCTTCAAAATCACTGTAGATGGTGACTGCAGCCAAGAAATTAAGATACTTGCACCTTGGAAGAGAAGCTATGACAAACCTAGATCACGTTAAAAAGCAGAGACATTACTTTGCAGACAAGGTCCATCTAGTCAAAGCTATGGTTCTTCCAGTAGTTATGTATGGATGTGAGAGCTGGACCATAAAGGAAGCTGAGCGCTGAAGAACTGATGCTTTTGAACTGCAGTGTTGTGAGTCTAAGACTCTTGCAAGTCCCTTAGACTGTAAGGAAATCAAACCAGTCAATCCTAAAGGAAATCAATCCTGAATATTCATGGACGTACTGATGCTGAAGCTCTGATATTTTGGCCACCTGATGCAAAGGGTTGACTCATTTGAAAATACCCTGATGCTGGGAAAGATTAAAGGCAGGAGGAGAAGGGGATAACACGGGACGAAATGGTTAGATCGTATCACTGACTTTATGGACATGAGTTTGAGCAAATTTTGGGAGATGGTGAAGGACAGAGAATTCTGGCATGCAGTCCATGGGGTTGCAAAGAGTCAGTCATGACTGAGTGACTGGCCAACAATACCAAGAATTCTACCTGTAGATTATAATGTCACTACCTAAAATGTATTGGTAATTAAAACACTTGAAACTCAATTTCAAAAGTATAGTAAATATGTGGGACTCGAAGATTTACCACAATGCTCTTTTTAAATCATTTTTTTCTGAATATAAGATATTTGAAGTATCTGGGGATTATGGATAATGTATTTTTCATCAACACCATTAATAAAATATTTAAAATTCATTAGATGCATACATGTCAGTGCTTATATTACATAACTTTGTAATCCATATCAAAACTTCAGTTTAGAAAATTTGTTTGCTGTTTTTGCATGAGTTAAGATATTGTTAGACAAGGTAATAAGCAAGTTACAAATCTTAGTTGTTCCACAAATAGCAACATTTGATTATCTATTAGGATGTGAAAAGCAACCCCATAATTTTGCTACATAAGAAAACAATCATTGAATTGTTCAGTATTTTGGGGGCCAAAGTTCCAGGATGTCTGAGATAGTAAGGCTCATCTATACTCTATATAATTGAAGCTAGAAGATTTAGAATATTCTGTTCACATTTTGTGACCCTATTTTTGGCTACCATTGTGGTAATCCATTGACCTAGCTCATGCTTCTTTACATGGTGGAGCTTCCCTGACAGCTAAGATGATAAAACAACCTGCTTCAATGCAGGAGACCTGGGCTTCATCCCTGGATGGAGAAGATCCCCTGGAGAAGGAAATGACCACTCACTCCAGTTTTCTTGCCTGGAGAATTCCATGAACAGAAGAGCCTGGCCAGTTACAGTCCATGGGGTTGCAGTGAGTCAGACACAACAGAGTCTGACTCAGTATCATGGAGCCAGCTAAAATTCATGTGAAGAAGAACCCAATTCTACTACATGATGGTGGAAATGGCAAGGCCACAGTACAAAAAGACATGATTGAATGGTAGAAGTGAGGAAAGATCTCAGTCGACTAATGTTTCTACCATTAAAAAAAAAAAAAAAAAAAACAACTAGAAAAATGAAGAACACAAGGAACTCAGTGTAAGAGGAAGGAAGAAAATGGTAAAGATCATGAAGAAAATAATGAAATTGAGTTTAACAAAGTTCCAGGACATAAGATCTATTGAAATACATGCAAAAATCAATCATATTTGCGTGTGTGCCTGCTAAATCATTTCAGTCATGTCCTATTCTTTGCAACCCAATGGACAGTAGTAGCATGTCACACAATGTACTCCGCATAGAAGTGAAATAAACAGGGTAACAATTTACAGCCTTGTTGTACTCCTTTCCCAGTTTTGAACCAGTTTATTATTCCATGTTCAGTTCTAACTGTTGCTTCTTGTCCTGCACACAGGTTTTTCAGGAGACAGATAAGGTGGTCTGGTGTTCCCATCTCTTTCAGAATTTTCCATAGGCTGTTGTGATACACAGAGTCAAAATCTTTAGTGCAGTCATTAAAGCAGGAGTAGATGTTTTTCTTTTTTCTGGAATTCTCTTGCTTTCTCTATAATCCAATGAATGTTGGCAATTTGACTTCTGGTTTCTCTACCTTTTCTAAATCCATCTTGTACATCTAGAAATTCTCAGTTCATGTACTGCTAAACAAACCATAGCTTGAAGGATATTGAGCATAACCTTGTTACATGTGAAATATGCTCAATTATACAATAGTTTGAACATCTTTGGAATTGCTCTTCTTTGGGACTGGAATGAAAACTGATGTTTTCAGTTCTGTGGTTACTGCTGAGTTTTCCAAATTTGCTGACATATTGAGTGCAGCACTTTCACAGCATCATCTTTTAAGATTTTCAGGAGCTCAGCTGGAATTCCATTACCTCTGCTAACTTTGTATGTAGTAATGCTTCCTGAGGCCTACTTGACTTCACACTCCAGGATGCCAGGCTCTAGGTTAGTGACCACACCATCCTGGTTTTACAATTATCAGTTCAGTCGCTCAGTCGTGTCCGACTCTTTGCAACCCCATGAATCGCAGCACATCAGGCCTACCTGTCTATCACCAACTCCCGGCGTTCACTCAGATTAATGTCCATTGAGCCAGTGATGCCATCCAGCCATCTCATCCTCTGTTGTCCCCTTCTCCTCCTGGCCCCAATCCCTCCCAGCATCAGAGTCTTTTCCAATGAGTCAACTCTTCACATGAGGTGGCCAAAGTGCTAGAGTTTCAGCTTTAGCATCATTCCTTCCAAAGAAATCCCAGGGCTGATCTCCTTTAGAAGGAAAGTCCAAGTGGGCTTTCCATTTTCCTATTATTTTGAGAAATTGCCATTCTACAGTTAAGGTAATAATGCTATTTGATGAATAAGAATTTCAGCACCCTAAATTTCATTCTAATAGTGTGCCAATATTTGTCCAAAGGCAAAAGCAATTAGTTGACAAAAAGATGTGTTACCATTACTTTTTAATTTAAGATTAAGACATTTGATTTACAAGAAAGAGATTTCACTAACCTGTTGAGTGGAAACTGCATTCTATCAATAAGCACTCCAACATTTGACAATACTTAGGTACAAGAGAGAAAATATAATGTAATCTTATTTGTGTGGAAGAAGGGACAGATTTCAGAATTTGTAGTGTTCAGTGAACAGTCCTCCACACAATAGCTATGGACACAGATCACGGAGAAGTTTGGATCTAGGGTCATTCTGTATCTTCTGCCTTAAAAAGTAAGAAAGGAATAGTACTCATGATTGAGCAGTAGCCTAGTTTTCTCTAGAAATATTTCTAATTTTCACACATAATATGCACCCTGGCAACTCTGAATGCCAGCACTTGTCTGAGATATTGCTACTACATTGTAGAGCTGCATATCACATAAAGAAGTGCACTGGAAATTCTCCATTCTATTTAAACAAGACAATAAACCTACAAGTGAAAATTCGCAAATTTTAATGTATTATTGCATTAGAGCGTCTTTAAAAAGGCTCTTACCTTGCAAATAAGAAGAACAAATTTGATATTTTTAAGAAAGATAAATTGTTAAATGGAATTTTACATACTCATAAAGCAAGAGAGTTCCAGAAAAACATCTATTTCTTCTTTATTGACTACGCCAAAGCCTTTGACTGTGTGGATCACAATACACTGTGGAAAATTCTGAAAGAGATGGGAATATCAGACCACCTAACCTGCCTCTTGAGAAATCTGTATGCAGGTCAGGAAGCAACAGTTAGAACTGGACATGGAACAACAGACTGGTTCCAAAGAGGAAAAGGAGTACATCAAGGCTGTATATTGTCACCCTGCTTATTTAACTTCTATGCAGAGTACATCATGAGAAACGCTGGGCTGGAAGAAGCACAAGCTGGAATCAAGATTGCCGGGAGAAATATCAATCACCTCAGATATGCAGATGACACCACCTTTATGGCAGAAAGTGAAGAGGAGCTAAAAAGCCTCTTGATGAAAGTGAAAGAGAAGAGTGAAAAAGTTGGCTTAAAGCTCAACATTCAGAAAACAAAGATCATGGCATCTGGTCCCATCACTTCATGGGAAATAGATGGGGAAACAGTGNAAAGCCTGTCTCTTATACACATCTAGATGTGTATAAGAGACAGGATATGCAGATGACACCACCCTTATGGCAGAAAGTGAAGAGGAGCTAAAAAGCCTCTTGATGAAAGTGAAAGAGGAGAGTGAAAAAGTTGGCTTAAAGCTCAACATTCAGAAAACGAAGATCATGGCATCTGGTCCCATCACTCCATGGGAAATAGATGGGGAAACAGTGGAAACAGTGCTCAGGGGAAACTTGATTTCCCCAAGACAATTTTGTCTCCCGTGGGGTTCTTAATGGGGCTTAAGAATTGTTCCTAAGGCAGCTGTCAATCCTGCCAACTGTTTATTTTTGGGGGCTCCAAAATCACCGCAGATGGTGATTGCAGCCATGAGATTAAAAGATGCTTACTCCTTGGAAGAAAAGTTATAACCAACCTAGATAGCATATTCAAAAGCAGAGACATTACTTTGCCAACTAAGGTCCATCTAGTCAAGGTTATGGTTTTTCCAGTAGTCATGTATGGATGTGAGAGTTGGACTGTGAAGAAGGTTGAGCACCGAAGAATTGATGCTTTTGAACTGTGGTGTTGGAGAAGACTCTTGAGAGTCCCTTGGATAGCAAGGAGATCCAACCAGTCCATTCTGAAGGAGATCAGCCCTGGGATTTCTTTGGAAGGACTGATGCTAAAGCTGAAACTCCAGTACTTTGGCCACCTCATGAGAAGAGTTGACTCATTGGAAAAGACTCTGATGCTGGGAGGGATTAGGGGCAGGAGGAGAAGGGGATGACCGAGGATGAGATGGCTGGATGGCATCACGGACTCGATGGACGTGAGTCTGAGTGAACTCCAGGAGTTGGTGATGGACAGGGAGGCCTGGCGTGCTGCGATTCATGGGGTCGCAAAGAGTCAGACACAACTGAGTGACTGAACTGAACTGAACTAAAGGGTGACCTCATGAGAACCCTGAAACCGTAAGGTTCATTTCCTATGAATTTAATGAAAGAATGTTTAATCTTTTCTTCCTCCTCTCCCTCTTTCTCATTTTCTTTACCTCTAATTTTTTCTTTCTTTTCCTGTGGTAAGAACATTTCAAGTTGATTTTTTGTTGTGCCTTCTCTCCAAGACTTGGAACTTTCCAGGTGGCTCAGTGGTAAAGAATATGCCTGCCAGTGCAGGAGACGTGGGTTCGATTCCTGGATTGGGAAGACCCCCTAGAGATAGAAATGGCGACCTACTTCAATATCCTTGCCTGGGAAATCCCATGGACAGAGGAGCTTGGTAGGCTACAGTCCATGGAGTCACATTGAGTCGGACACAACTTAGCAAATAAACAATAACACAATCCAAGATTTATGCAACCTATTTCAATGGTCCAGAAGCTGAAGGTGCTCTAAAGGTGCCTCCATTTGACCCCATACATGATGTGGTACCCCCAGATTCTATCACTCTCCTACTAGACTCTTCCAAGAAAAGGACCCAGGCTTGCTTATCTTTGAATCTTTAGCCTGGTTCCTGACAAATAGTATATGATCAATAAAATTTTTAACTTAATTAAACTTAGAAGCAGTTTTTTTTTAATATAAATTCCAAAAGTAGCTATTACCTGGAAACATAGTATTTGCATTTGTCCCCATTTTGTACCTTCCACTCTAGACAAGCTGTCATCCACCCTACTCAATATATGCTATGTTTTCACTCCTTGATTATCCCATACTTTCATTCCCATGGAAGAGATTGTACAAGGCATTTTATAATTAATTTGATAGTCAAACTTATTCTATGAGTAATCACTCTGAGTAATTTTGCAAAGAACTTTATATATGTATTTAAATTTAAGGCAATCTATACATTATTTTTTACCATTTTAATTTTTTACAACAAAATCAGTAAGATCATATTAAAGAGGTCAGTTTTCACACTGACTATATTTTGTTAAAATTAAACCTCTATGGCAAATATAATGAGGTGTATTTATTTTTTTTGCTTTGTGACTTACTCAAAACTTTGCAGGTTAACATAACAAACTTTTGTTATTTCATACAGTTTCTGAAAGTAAAGGAGGGGCTTCGATGAATGCTCCTGACCCAATGTCTCACATGAAGTTAGTCAGAGTGGTGGCCAGGACTGCAGTCAGCTGAAGGCTGGACAGATGCTGGAGGACTACTTGCCCAGAAAGCTCTCTCACTTGACAGGAGGTCTCAATTTCCAATCAGGTGGACTTCTCCATAGGACTGCTTGAGTATCCTCATGATGTGGCAACTAACTTTCCCCAGAATAAGTGATCAAAGAAAGTGACAAAACACACACACACACACACATACACAAAAGCCATGAAGCCTGTTATGATCTGGTCTTGAAAACCACACCATCACTTTTGCCACATTTTATTCTATAGATGTGAGTATAGGCCACTCAAAGTAGGGATTATTAGGTTCCACCTAATGAACGGAGGACTATCTAAGAATTTATGGACATATTTTAAATCCATGACAATTGGTTTACAACTTTAACTGAACAAACAATTCTTTAAAAAAAAAAAAACTTCTAGCAAATATAGTTACAGACTTCCCTAGTGGTCCAGTGGTTGAGAATTTGCCTGCCAATGCAGGGGACACAGGTTCGATTCTTGGACTGGGAAGATCCCACATCACGCAGACCAACCGAACCCATGCACCATGACTACTGAGCCGCTGCTCGAGAGTCCTTAAGCCACAACTATTGAAGTCCACATGTTGCAGCTCTGAAGCCAGAGCACCCTAGAGCCCCTGGTCCACAACAAGAGAAGCCACCACATTGAGTAGCCCGTGCACCGCAACGAGAGAGTAGCCTCCGCTTGCTGCAACTAGAGAAAGCCTGTTCACAGCAGCTAAGACTCAGTATAGTCAAAAGTATATAAATAAAAAATGAAACAAATATAGTTTCTTATAATAATTATTCAACAGTCTCAAGGTCACAAGTCAACAGATGGCAGAAAGTGTAAAACAAACATTTCTGAATAATGTAGAATGCTCTTTGTTGTACTTGGCAATCAGTCTTAGCCAGAAATTTAACCCCCTTATGACAGGACAGTATTGATTTAGCTTAAATGTATGGTAATTGGTATGTAAGCAGGGGGATGGCAAGAAAAAAAGTTGATGAGTAGCTTACACCATGAGTTTGAATGGTAGAAAGAGCCAAGTGTCTGAAGCAGTGAGTTGAGAGAAAGAAGAGTGCTAGGTAGAAGTGAAATCAGGAAATTAGAAGTGATGATATGGATCTTACCAGGTAGGAAAGAACTTTAGATTTTACTTTGCATGCAGTAGAAAGCTATTGAAAAACTGAGGGCAGAGGACCAACTGAATCTGCTGTATTTTTTGTAAA
This sequence comes from Cephalophus harveyi, assembly GCA_006410635.1. Classification (NCBI taxonomy): domain Eukaryota; kingdom Metazoa; phylum Chordata; class Mammalia; order Artiodactyla; family Bovidae; genus Cephalophus; species Cephalophus harveyi. The sequence goes on along the minus strand of SJYT01048254.1, from coordinate 19,507 downwards.
AGATCACTCGATGCTATGCAGAGAGGTGACTGTATCGGTGTAAATGGGGAAGCAGGGAGACAGGTTAGGAGATCAGTGCAGAAGTCAGGCTTGGAGCAGAGGGCTCATGCGGTAGGTGCTGGTGCTTACATCTGGCTACGCTTTGAAAGCAGAGCCAACAGGATTTGTTGTTGAGTTGGATATGAGTTGTGAGACAAAGGATGTTTTTGACATAGAGACTGGAAGACTGGTGATGACATGGGAAAAACTAGGAGCCAATCTGGTTTGAAGAGAAAAGACACAAGTTTGTTGAAATATGTTAAATTTGATGTGCATAACAGAAATATGATCAGTCAGGATAGGCTAGGTTAAGATGTAGAACCAACAGCTCCAAATATATTTGGGTTAAAAAGCATAGAATTATTTTTTAATCTTGCTACAAGGCCAGCAAAAGTCAACAGCATTGCTGCCTACTTCAATCACTCAGTTTCTCTAACATCTTCTAATGGAAAATGTTTCTAGACACACTCTTCCCTTGAGAGAAAGCATGAGAGCAAAGGGAACATGGTCACTATGCTCTGGATCTTTAAGCCTTCTCATACAAATGACCTGAAACACTCATGTTCACATGTCACTGGGGAAAATATGCATATCACTAGCTATATGAGGGAGGAAGTATCAGAGAAATGCAGTTCTACCTGGTGGCAAAAGTGACTTTATGAATCAATCTAACAAAACTTTACAATTTCTAAGTGGAAATGCTGAGTAAGCTAATGGATACTTGAGTCAGGAATCAAAGAGAGAGGTCAGGCTGGCAATATGTATATTTGTGGCCAGTCAGCATATGAATGGTATTTAAACCTACGGGGCTAGGTGACATCACTAAAGCAGTGAGATTCTAGGACTGAGACCCCTCTAGATCTAGAAGTAGGAAAAAGAGGTTGGGCGAGGAGTGAGGTGGGAAAGAAATAAGAATGAGTATTCAGTTATGAATGCAGAAACTTTCTAGATTTGTTTGAAAGAGAAGATAGACCTTTTTGTCTGGTAGTGTTTATTTTCTTCCTGCAATTAGAAACAAAGTTTCCAGCTGAGAATTAGAATACAAGCAAATTAGTGGAGATCAGAGTGGGAGAGAAAGTATGCCCTGTTGACCTACAAGCATGGGAAGGGTGAAGCATTTCTCTGATACTTCCTCCCTCATGTAGCTAGCCATTAAGTGTTTTCCCCAGTGAATGTGAGCAGGCAGCGTTTTAGATTATTTACATGAGACTCCTTAAAGATCCAGAGCACAGGGCTATATTTCCTTTGTTGTTGTGCTTTCTATCAGGGGAAGTGTGTATCTAGAAACATCTTCCATTAAACTGAAAATAGAGGAGAATTTTTAGGTAACACTGGGGTCTACTTGAAGTCAGTCATCTTAGATTTAAAGACTTGTCAGAACATTTGTGTCATATTTTTCTCACCACAGTCACCTGCTCTGGTGCAGCTGCAGTATAAATGAAAGACCATATTTAACTGGGTTTTGTTTGCCAGCCTACAGGGGAGGAGAATTTGGGATATATATAAGATATGACTGTAATGACTGACCGTGGGACTTCAACTGGATAAGCAGGGAATGAAAATATCAGAGGGATGAGGAGTAGTGAGAAGACATGTGGGATCAATATTTTGTAGAATGGTCCTAAGGGCTTTGTGAAATCGTAGGAGCTGGGGCTGTAAAGAAAGAAAGCTAAGAGGATGAGAGGTATTTGTTAAAGTATGGTAAGGTTTAGGCTGATCATGGGAGTAGTTGTCTCGGAATGGAGGATAAGATCTTCAGAGAACAAATCAAGGATCTGGAAGTATATTGAAGGATTCAAGTTTGTATTGGAGGAGTCATTAGTATGAATGTCAAAATCCCCAAATCAAAGGTTGATAATGAGGATATAGATATTGGGAGAGAGGAGACTATTGACAGAAGCACTGACAGTTCAGTTCACTTAGTCTTAGATATGGGGGTGTATAGACAGACGCAGGGTTGTTCTCTTTTAAAGGAGATTGGTTCCATACAGCAAGAGCAAGTGTGGGAGGCATGATAGTCTGTTCATCATACCATTCGTGCTGATGAGGCACCCGTGAGACCTCCTGATAGAGATGTCTAGGAGGCAGCTGGATAAACAGCACGAGTGTTCAGATGAGATAATTACAATAGAATTATAGAAATTCACAACACAGATATAGCTGCTGCATTTTAGGAGGATAAACGAGATCCATATGGGAAAATATACAGATCTGGGAGAGAAAAGAACCAAGGAAAGAAGGCTGCAAGACATGAGCATTTATGCAATAAGCCAAATAAAAGAAAAAAGGTAGGAAAATGTAGGAGAAATATTGGAAGATTGGTTTCAAAATCTGCCTCATCACTCAGTGATACAAAGCTAAAAGGTTAAGGTGAGTTTGACAGGAGAATAAGTAAGCCTTAGAAAAAAGTAACTGAAAAGAAACTTGTTTTAAGTACTTAGGAGTAGCTAATACATAGATGGATAATTAGAAGGCATCACCATCTCCATTTTTCCTAAACTTTCCTTGTTGTTGTTGTTTAGTTGCTAAGTCATGTCCAGGTCTTTGTGTAGCCCACCAGGATGCTCTGTCCATGGGATTTCCCAAGCAAGCATACTGGAATGAGATGCCATTTCCTTCTCCAGGGGATTTTTCCAACCTAGGGATCAAATCCATTTCTCTTTCATTGGCAGGCAGGTTCTTTACCACTGAGCCACCTGGGAAGCCCCAATCTGCCCTTAGCAAAAGTTAAATTGTCATTCTATGTTTGAAATGAGATGAGGCTAGTCTTGCTGCATTGATTTAGCTGTCACTTGTTCCATTTGGGGACCAAGTGGATTTCTGGGTTATCTAGAAATGCTGGGCTGAATTTGGCCAGATCATGTCACTTCAGCAAACATGACACAGTGCTCTGTATCAGAGGATTGCACTTCAGCATATGTAACCTTAAGAATCTGGCAAAAAGATTCTGAAATGTCAGCATGAACATTTACACATGACAGAGTACAATGGGAATTCATCCTCTGCTGTATTTCTTAATTTACAAAGAAAAGCCATCTCACATTCTGCAACATATTTTGACTTATGGATTAAAACCTGAAAAAATTTAATTTTGGGTTGTACACACTGATAGTTGGATCTGGAATATTCTAGGGGAGCTCTGAGGGTACCATTAGAGGTTAATAGGCAAACCAGCCTGTGCAGCGTCTGTAAGCACCATTTCTCTCAGGTTACAATTGTTGCTGTTGTTCAGTCACTAAGTCATGTCTGACTCTGCAACCTCATGGACTACAGCACACCAGGCCTCTCTGTCCCTCACCATCTTCCGGAGTTCACACAAGTTCATGTCCATTGAATCAGGATGCTATCTAACCAGGTTTCATAGTTTATTTTAAGCTCTCATGTATTTCACATTTCCAGAAGCTGTTCTCCTAGAACTCCTATTAAAAGATAATTTTAGGATATATAAACAAATATGGTTTTAATTTGCAGTCAACCCTAAAATATCTGGAAAAGTCCTGTGAATTCTCCAACAAATCCCTAGACAACCGAATCAGATCAAGTTAGGACAATAAACATACTAAATTTATCCTTAAACCTAAAGTAAACTTAAAACATAGGCTGCATTTTTTTTTTTAATTTCGTTACCCTATGAACCATTGATAATTGCCTCCTTGATAAAAAGTGTACCATAGATGGCAGAAACCAACACAGGATTATAAAGTAATTATCCTCCAATTAAAACATAAAAAAGTACACCATAGGATACCACTCTTAATAAAAGATTAATACCAAATTTTACAGTGTTAATATTAGTCAACAGGTGCATATGTAACAATAATATCAGGAGTTAGTGGCATTTATAATCAACATATATAATATGTTTTAAGTAGTACAGCCCATGGAAAATTTCCACTGAATTTCCATTTCAACTCATTGAGAACAGTATTTTTAAAGTTCAGAAATAAACAGTTTGACTCAGCCTTTGACATATAGAAACTAAGAAACATTTTTTTAAATCAATGTTTTATTTACTCAAATAATATGTTGACCCTGAATTTTGCTCCATTTCTGAGGAGCGTCTTGAGATCTAAGCATTTTCCTGACAATTGCACTGATTTTTCAAGATGAAATTTCATGGAGTCTGCAGAGTTTCATCTGCACACAATTCAGTTTCCCTTTTTACTGAATTTTGATGAAAAACAAAACATTTTTATGTGGAGACTTGAACGAAGCTGTCTCTACAATACAGTTTTACTAAAAGCTGGCTGTATTCTAGGGAACAATTTCATTCTTGATTAACATATACAGCTGTCTGATTAGGCTGCTTTCTGAAAGTCAGTCTCCTTGATGGTAGGAGATGGCAAGGGAGACCTATTCCAAGGATACTCACACTTAAAGGGAGTAGCAGAAGGGGAGACAAGAAGCAGGAAACCCTAAATGTTGGATCGATATCATGACGTGAAATTGACTCTACAGGCACCTTTTCTTCAGCAGCTCCAGGAATGTCCTGCTATTTATGGGATGAAGTTCTAACTACCATCCATTAACTTGAAGGTCCTTACCCTGGATTATGGTGCTTGTTGGGTCACATTATCTGCTCTATCATAGCCAATTCTCCTTGTCCTTCAAGCAGCTGACAGAGCCTGAGAGTAGCATTTCTCACTTTACAATGTATTTATCTGCTTGTCTCTATCACCCTGACCCCACTCAGATTCCCTGTGAAGAAAAGCCAGTCTATCTCATTCCCAGTGCCTGAGGGTTTACATTGAGAAAGCCTCCATAAAATCCTATAGAGTAAGAGAATGTACTGATATAAACACAACTGTGTCTGAGTATGTGTGTGACAAAGAGAAAGGAGGTGTATATACATTTACACATTCATGCTCATATACATGTGCACTCATTGCATAACAATCCAGACAAATATATTTATTTTATAACTGCTGCTGCTGCTGCTAAGTCGTTTCAGTCATGTCCGACTCTGTGCAACCCCATAGAGGGCAGTCCACCAGGCGCCTCTGTCCCTGGGATTCTCCAGGCAAGAACACTGGAGTGAGTTCCCATTTCCTTCTCCAATGCATGCATACATGCTAAGTCGCTTCAGTCGTGTCTGACTCTGTGCGACCCTATGGACAGCAGCCCACCAGTCTCCTCCATCCACAGGATTGTCTAGGCAAGAATACTGGAATGGGTTGCCATTTCCTTCTCCTTATTTTATAACAGTATATTACAATACAGAACTTTCTGACCCAGTTTTAGCTGAAATCTTAAGATACTAGCTGGCAACAACTTCCTGAAAGTGAAAGTGTTAGATACCCAATTGTGGCCGACCCTTTGTGACCCCATGGTCTGTAGCCCACCAGGCTCCTCTGTTTATGGAATTCTCCAGGCAAGAATACTGGAATGGATTGCCATTCTCTTCTTCAGGGGATCTTTCCAACCCAGGGATCTAGCCTGGGTCTCCTGTATTGCAAGCAGTTTCTCTACTATCCTAGCTATCCTAAACCACTTTAATAGGACATTTATAAAAAGCAGTAAAAAAATTCTAATTTTTCTGATCATAGCCCCTTAAAGTCACGTTAAGACTATTTAAAAACTTAAGCAGAAGAGTAGAGAAAGATGGAAATGAAGGAGAGCTTTACTTGGGAGGGAGTCTTAAGGGTTTTTCATCACAGCCCATGGGGAGGGTAAGGAGGACTTTCCTCTCAAGGAAATCACTTGGAGAAAGGGATTTGTGGCCCCTGGATTTTGAGGACACAGAGGAGGGATATCTGATTTGGGTGGGTCATGAGAGGCACCAAAACAGAGGACTCTGTTTGTATAATAAGTGCATCTCCACAAGGGCTGGGCCAAGATGTCTATTGACCAGATGTGCAATCTGCAGGAGGAATGTCAGCTCAAGGTTGTTTTAAATAATAATCTCAGGACTTCCCTGGGTGGTCCAGTATCTAAGACTCCCCATTCCCATTGTAGGGAGCTGGGTTCGATCCCTGGTCAAGGAACTAGATCCCGCATGCTATAATTAAGAATTTATACCTTACAACTAAAAGATCTCACATGCAGCAATTAAGACTAGGCACAGCCAAATAAATAAGTGAATTAATGGTTTTTTTAAATTATAAGTAAATAAATGATACACTTCCTGTACAGAGGAAGAAGACATCGGCTAAAGAAGGCATAATATTACAGTGACAGGCCTCCTAATGCTAACCAAAGCACAACACCCCTCAGATCAAGAACCCTGAAGTCAGATACACTAAGAGGTAACTATGAAGGACCTCACTAGACAAGGTTCAGTTCAAGAATCCACTATAGCCAAAGACATCCAATGCCAGATTCACGGGTTTCAGTCAAGTTAAATCCATCCTTGGCAGGCTTCAACCAAGAAGGGGTCCCTGTGCACGCATGCAATGTCGCTTCAGTCATGTCCGACTCTCTGCAACCCTATGGACTGTAGCCCTCCAGGCTCCCCTGTCCATGGGATTCTGCAGGCAAGAGTACTGGAGTAGGTTTCATGCCCTCCTCCAGAGTATCTTCCTGATCCAAGGATTGAACTTGCGTCTCTTGTATCTCCTGCATAGGCAGGCAGGTTCTTCACCACTAGCGCCACCTGGGAAGTTCAAGAAAGAGTCAGAGGCAGTCAAAGACTAGGCAAGCAGCATGGGAAGAAGTATACAGGAAGACGGGGGTTTCGAGATGAGCTTAACAGGCTCTCTTTCTCACCTGCACGAGTTCAACCCTAATCTAGCCCTACTCAGGGCAAGGAGAAACTTGACTTTGCAATACAGCTCAGAGTTTCAATTATTATTCCAGACTGAACATTTCAATTATGAAATTGAGGCTATCTCTTTTTAGGCAACTGACCTGACCACAGGACTCTGATTTTCTAAAAGGCCCCTAAAGTTATGGGACCACTCCAAAGTTTTATATAGGAGGTAGAAATAACAATTCCACAGGATGGATTTTAACAGTCAGTAAAGGAAAAATAGCTCAGTTGGCAAAGAATCAGCCTGCAATGAAGGAGATCCTGGTTTGATTCCTGGGTGGGAAAGATCCACTGGAGAAGTGATACGCTACCCACTCTAGTATTATTGGGATCCCTTGTGGCTCAGCTGGTAAACAATCCACCTGCAATGTGGGAGACCTGGGTTCAATCCCTGGGTTGCAAAGATCCCCTGGAGAAGGGAAAGGCTACCCACTCCAGTGTTCTGGCCTGGAGAATTTCATGGACTACAGTCCATGGGGTTGCAAAGAATGTGACAGGACTGAGTAACTTTCACTTTCAAAGGAAAAATGTATTTATATTCTGATTGTGTCCTGTGAGTCTTAAATATTCAGTATAAACTTTACACACATGATTCCCTCAATTTAGCAGGGGAAATACGTTCTTGTGTGGTGCTAGAACTTTGGAAATTTGCTTAAATTATTTCTCCTCCAAGAAGCTATTCATAATTAAATTTAATCCATCTACCATCTCTCTGTGGACAGACTAGTCTTGCATTTGTATATGCATGCTTATAAGCTTCTAGAGCACTATTATTCATCCATATAATCTACATGTGCTTATTTTATTCAAAAATCAAATAGCATAATATATTTTAGGACAAAAATTTAGCTAAATGTGAAGTTTATTAAAGGATTGGGCATTCTCTAACTAAAATCTTGGTCCTCTTGATCCTTAATAAGTGATGGCTTTAGATGATTGGAAATCTGTGACAGAAAAAACATTCATGTTTATATCTTTTTGAATTACAGTTTTCTTTGAGAGGGTAACAGGCAGGAAGGCCAGGGGTCTCCAAACGGAGGAAATAGGCTGCAAGTGTCAGACATTTTTTATTTCTCTCTTAAGTGACAGGAGGAAACCAACTAGTGTTACATTTTTTCCCCTTCTTGAGCTGGTTTTAGAAAAGGCAGGGCAACCAGAGATCAAATTGCCAACATTGGCTGGATCATGGAAAAAGCAAGAGAGTTCCAGAAAAACACCTATTTCTGCTTTATTGACTATGCCAAAGCCTTTTACTGTGTGGATCACAATAAACTGGAAAATTCTGGAAGAGATGGGAATACCAGACCACCTGACCTGTCTCTTGAGAAATCTGTATGCAGGTCAGGAAGCAACAGTTAGAACTGGACATGGAACAACAGGCTGGTTCCAAACAGGAAAAGGAGTACGTCAAGGTTGTGTATTGTCACCCTGCTTATTTAACTTCTATGCAGAGTACATCATGAGAAACGCTGAGCTGGAAGAAGCACAAGCTGGAATCAAGATTGCCGGGAGAAATATCAATAACCTCAGATATGCAGATGACACCACCCTTATGGCAGAAAGTGAAGAGGAACTAAAAAGCTTCTTGATGAAAGTGAAAGAGGAGAGGGAAAAAGTTGGCTTAAAGCTTAACATTCAGAAAACGAAGATCATGGCATCTGGTCCCATCACTTCATGGGAAATAGATTGGGAAACAGTGGAAACAGTTTCAAACTTTATTTTTTGGGCTCCAAAATCACTGCAGATGGTGACTGTAGCCATGAAATTAAGAGACACTTACTTCTTGGAAGGAAAGCTAAGACTAACCTAGATAGCATATTGAAAAGCAGAGACATTACTTTGCCAACAAAGGTCCATCTAGTCAAGGCTACGGTTTTTCCAGTGGTCATGTATGGATGTGAAAGTTGGACTGTGAAGAAAGCTGAACGCCGAAGAATTGATGCTTTTGAACTGTGGTGTTGGAGAAGACTCTTGAGAGTCCCTTGGACTGCAAGGACATCCAACCAGTCCAATCTAAAGGAGATGAGTCCTGGGTGTTCTTTGGAAGGACTGATGCTAAAGCTGAAACTCCAATACTTTGGCCACCTTATGCGAAGAATTGACTCATTGGAAAATACTCTGATGCTGTGAGGGATTGGGGGCAGAAGCAGAAGGGGACAACAGAGGATGAGATGGCTGGATGGCATCACCGACTCGATGGACATGAGTCTGAGTGAACTCCGGGAGTTGGTGATGGACAGGGAGGCCTGGCGTGCTGCAATTCATGGGATTGCAAAGAGTCGGACACGACTGAGCAACTGAACTGAAC